>JAUELO010000292.1:2739572-2753761 GCA_032357855.1 Amphibolips quercusostensackenii | reverse complement strand
ACACTAAGAGAAACTTTTATTAAACGGATATTTATCACGAATTTTTTAAATTAACAATTGTAAGATGGAACGTCAGACTTAGCTTCTTTCAGTTCTTTACATTCTCCAAAAAAGTGAATTTGCGAATTTTTTGAAAAATCTTAAAAATTGATCCATTTATAAAATAATCTCCCTGGTTTCCCCAAAAATCTGTTTTCAATATTCAATAAAAATTACGTACAAAAAGTAAATTCCGTTAGGGTCCAAACCAATTTTCTTGTAAATTTTAAGTTCCACCTCCTCATTTCGTGTTATATATAAATTGAAAAAAATGTGGGTATCTCAAAAAAAAAAAATTGTTCAATCTGTCCAGGGGAACGTCCATTAATAACGTAAGGATAATTTCTTAAATGTTAGACCCCCTCTATCCCTATTGCAAGAATTAGTAAGATTTTTGTGAGTCCCCCCCTCCATTTTTCCGCAAAATTTTATATTTTATAAGATTAAAAAGGGAATGAAAATTGGAAAAAAAATTCGATTGAAAAATAATAAATAATAGTAATAAATAATAATAATTAATTACATGATAATGTTATTTAAAATTTACGCGATTTTAAAGGGTTTTAGGTGATTTTAAAAATTTTGAAGCGATTTTAAGGAAAATGTATCACAAAATTTCAAGAATGCAAATTTTTTTACTACATTCGCAAGATTTCGCGGTAATTTTACTGAATTTTCAAGATTTCATGAGATTTTAGGGAATTCCATAAAATTTTAAAAGATTGCACAGGATTTCGAAAAAAATTTAAGTGATTTCCACAAATTTTACATTTTCGATGGAATTGTAAGGGGATTTGGAAATTTTCAAGGAATTGAAAATAATTTTACAAAATTTCAAGATTCCATAATTTGCAAAATATTTTAAAGGATTTCATACCATTTTTAAAGATTTTAAAAGATTTTCAAATAATATTAAGGGATTTCGACAAATTAAAAATTTTGTTGTGGAATTGTTAGAGGATTTTGAAGATTTTATAGATTTGAAATAATTTTACGAAATTTCAAAAGATTCCAAAGTTTTTTAGAGGATTCTAATGGATTTCATAAGATTTTTTAAGATTTAAAAAGATTTAAAATAATTTTCAAATAATTTTAAGGAAATCCCACTAATTTTAAATATTTTAATAGAATTTCTAGTTGATTTCGAAGATTTCAAGGATATCAAAGAATTTTACGAGATTTTAAAAGATTACAAAGTTTTTCAGAGAATCTTAGAGGATTTCATAAAATTTTAAAAGATTTTTAAAAAATTCAAGAAAGGCTTTTAAAGGATTTAAGGAATTACTTCGGATTGTAAAGATTTTTATGAAATAGTTAGAGGATTTTAAAGATTTTGAGGGATTTAAAGAATTTTGCGATATTTTTGAGGATTTCAAAGTTTTTTAGAGAATTTTAAAGGATTTTGAAAATTGAAAATATTTAAAGGAATTTAATAAAGTTTCAAAGGATTTTAAGGGATTGCCATGGATCCTAAAGATTTTCATGCCATTGTCAGAGGATTTTGAATATTTCAAGGATTTCAAAGAATTTCGCGATATTTTAAAGGATTGCAAAGTTTTTAAAAGGATTTAGGAGGATTTCATAAGATTTTATGAGATATCAAAACAGTTCCAAAGAATTTTAAGGGTTTTCCACAAATTTTTAAGATTTTGATAGAATTGTTGTGGAATTTTAAAGATAACAAGGATTTTCAATAATTTGTCGAGATTTTAAAAGATTTTAACATTTTTTAAAGAATTTTAAAGAATTTAATAAGATTTAAAAAGATTTCACAAGATTTTCGAAGAATTTAAAGAGATTTTAATTGTGATTGTTAGAATTTCACTAAATTTCCAAGATTTTTTTAGATTTTAAGGAATATCATAAAATTTTACAAGATTTCACAGGATTTCATAAGATTTCAAAGGATCGTAAGGGATTTCCACGAATTTAAAATATTGTTGTGGAATTGTTAGCGGGTTTTGAAGACTATACAGATTAAATAATTTGACGAAATTTTACAAGATTCCAAAGTTTTTAGAAGATTTTAAAGGATTTCATAAGATTTTTAAAGATTTGAAAAGATTTGAAATAGTTTTTAAAGAATATCAAGGGATTCCCACGAATTTTAAATATTTTTATGGAATTGCTAGTGGCTTTCAAATACTTCAAGTATATCAAAGAATTTTACGAAATTTCAAAAGATTTCAAAGTTTTTTAGAGGATTTTAGAGGATTTCAAAACCGTTATAAAAGATTTTTGAAAAATTTTAAAAAGGCTTTCAAAGGATTTTAAGGAATTACCACAGTTTTGAAAGATTTTTATGAAATTGTTAGGGAATTGTAAAGATTTTTAAGGAATTGAAAGAATTTTGCTAGATTTTAAAGGATTCTAAAGTTTTTTAGAGAATTTTAGGGGATTTCATAAAATTTTAAAGGATTTTTAAGAAATTCAAAAAAGGTTTTCAAAGGATTGTCAAGAATTACTACAGATTTTAGAGATTTTTATGAAATTGTTAGGAGATTTGAAAGATTGCAAGGAATTTAAAGAATTTTGCGAGATTTCAAAAGATTCCAAAGTTTTTTAGACGATTTTAGAAGATTTTGAAAATTGAAAATATTAAAAGGAATTAAAAAGATTTTAAAGAAATTTCAGGGATTTCCATGGATTCTAAAGATTTTTATGTGATTGTCAGAGGATTTTGAAGATTTCAAGGATTTCAAAGAATCTTCTGAGATTTTGAAAGATTGCAAAGTTCTTAAAAGGATTTTAGAGGATTT
This sequence comes from Amphibolips quercusostensackenii, assembly GCA_032357855.1. NCBI lineage: Eukaryota > Metazoa > Arthropoda > Insecta > Hymenoptera > Cynipidae > Amphibolips > Amphibolips quercusostensackenii. The sequence continues at coordinate 2,750,963 of JAUELO010000292.1, read as the reverse complement.
CATAAGATCTTAAAAGATTTCTCAAGAATTTCTGAGAATTCAAAAGAGTTTTCACGGGTTTTTAAGATTTCTATGGAATTGTTTGGGGATTTTACAGATTTTAAGAATTTCAAAGAATTTTACGAGATTACAGAAGATTATAAAGTTTTTTAGAGTATTTTAGAGCCTTTTATAAGATTTCAAAAAATTTTAAAAGATATCAAAACAGTCTCAAAGAATTTTAAGGGATTTCCACGAATTTTAAAAATTTTTATAAAATTGTTGTGGAATTTTAAAGATAACAAGAATTTTAAAAAAATTTTCCAAGGTTTTAAAAGATTTCAACGTTTTTAAAAGCATTTTTTTAATTTTATAAGATTTCAAAAGATTTCACAATATTTTCCAAGAATTTCAATGGATTTTAAGTAATTTGACGAAATTTCTAAAGATTCCAAAGTTTTTCAGAGGATTCTAGAGGATTTCATAAGATTTTTACAGATTTTAAAAGATTTCAAATGATTTTTAAAGAATTTTAAGGGATTTCCACGAATTTTAAATATTTTTTTTAAGATTGCTAATTGATTTCGAAGATTTTAAGAATATTAAAAAATTTTACGAGATTTCAAAAGATTCCAAAATTTTTCAGAAGATTTTAGAAAATATTATAAAATTTTAAACGATTTAAAGAAATCCAAAAAAGGCTTTTGAAGGATTTCAAGGAACTACCACGGGTTTAAAAGATTTTTATGAAATTGGCAAAGGATTTTAAAGATTTAAAGGAATTCAAAGAATTTTGCGAGTTTTTAAAGGATTCCAAAGTTTTTTTAGACAATTTTAGAGGATTTTGAAAATTAAGAATATTTGAAGGAATTTGATAAAATTTCAAATGGACTGACATGGATCCTAAAATTGTTTATGTTTTTGTCAGAGGATTCTTAAGGTTTCAAGCATTTCAAAGAATTTCCCGAAATTTCAAAAGATTGCAAAATTTCCAAAAGGATTTTAGAGAATTTCATAAAATTTAAAAAGATTTGAAAAGATGTCACAAGATTTTCCAAGTATTTTAACGGATTTCCACGGAAATCAAAGATTTCTATGGGATTTTTTTGGGATTTTAAAAAATTTAAAGGATTTCAAAGAATTTTACGGGATTACAGAAGATTCTAAAGTTTTTTAGAGAATTTTAGAGCATTTTATAAGATTTTCAAAGATTTTAAAAGATATCAAAACAGTTTCAAAGAATTTTAAGGGATTTCCACTAATTTTAAAGATTTTAATAGAATTGTTGTAAATTTTAAAGATAACAAACATTTCCAAAATTTTTTGAGATTTTTAGAAATATCATAAAATTTTAAAAGATTACACAGGATTTCAAAGAATTTTAAGGGATTTCCACAAATTGAAAATTTTGTTATGGAATTGTTAGAGAATCTTAAAGATTTCACGGATTTGAAATAATTTTACGAAATTTTACAAGATTCCAAAGTTTTTCAGAGGATTCTAGAGGATTTTATAAGATTCAAAAAAATTTTGAAAAATTTCATATGATTTTCAAAGAATTTTAAGAGATTACCACGAATTTTAAATATTTTTATGGGATTGCTAGTTGATTCCGAAGATTTCAGGAATATCAAAGAATTTTACGAGATTTCAAAAGATTCCAAAATTTTTTATAATATTTTAGAGAATTTCATACAATTTTAAAATATTTATAAAAAATTGAAAAAAAGGCTTTTAAAGGATTTTAAGGAATTACCACAGATTTTAAAGATTTTTATGAAATAGTTAGGAGATTTTAAATATTTCAAGGAATTCAAAGAATTTTGCGAGATATTAAAGGATTCCAAATTTTTTTAGAAAATTTGAGAAGATTTTAAAAATCAAAAATATTTAAAGGAATTTAATAAGATTTCAAAGGATTTTAGGGGATTGCCATAGATCCCAAGAATTTTTATGTGATTGTCAGAGGATTTTAAAGATTTCAAGGATTTCAAAAAATGTTCCTATATTTTTGAAGATTGCAAAGTTTTTAAAAGAATTTTCGAGAATTTCATAAGATTTTAAAAGATTTCACAAGATTTTCTAATAATTTCAAGGTATTTCTACAGATTTTATAGATTTCTATGGGATTGTTTGGGGATTTTAAAGATTGTAAGGATTTCAAAGATTTTTACGAGATTACAGAAAATGCTAAAGTTTTTTAGAAGATTTTAGAGCATTTTCTAAAATTTCAAAAGATTTCCAAAGATATCAAAACAGTTTCAAAGAATTTCAAGGGATTTTTAGGGCGATTGTTAGAATTTCATTATATTTCTAAGATTTTTTGAAACTTTAAGAAAAATCATAAAATGTTACAAGATTTCAAGAGATTTTATAAGCTTTTCAAAGTACTTTAAGGGATTTCCACGAATTGTACATTTTTATATAGAATTGTAAAAGACTTTTGAAGATTTCAAGGATTTGAAATAGTTTTACGAAATTTCAAAAAATTCCAAAGTTTTTAGAAGATTTTAGAGGATTCCATAAGATTTTTAAAGATTTCCAAAAATTTTTAAAAAATTGTAAATAATTTTGGGGGATTTCTACAAATTAAAAACGTTGTTATTGAATTCTCGAAGGATTTTGAAGATTTCACAAATTTGAAATAATTTGACGAAATTTCAAAAGATTCTAAAGTTTTTCAGAGGATTCTAGAGATTTTATAAGATTTTTAAAGATTTTTAAAGATTTCTAATGATTTTCAAAGAATTTTAAGGGATTTCCACAAATTTTAAATATTGTTATGGGATTGCTAGGTGATTTCAAAGATTTCAAGGATATCAAATAATCTGACGAGCTTCTAAAAGATTCCAAAGTTGTTTTAGAGGATTTTAGAGGATTTCATTATGATTTTGAAAGATTTTTAAAAAATTCGAAAGGCATTTAAAGCATTTTAAGGAATCACCACTGATTTTAAAGATTTTTATGAAATTGTTAGGGAATTTTAAAGATTTCGAGGATTTCAAAGAATTGTGTGAGATTTCAAAAGATTCCAAAATTCTTTAAGATTTTGAAGATTTCGTGGATTTAAAAGAATTTTACAAGATTTCAAAAGAATCCAACATTTTTAAAAGGATTTTAGAGAATTTAATAAGATTAAAAAAGATTTTATTAGATTTTTAAATATTTTTTAGGGATTCCTACGGATTTAAAAGATTTCTATGGGACTGTTAAGGGATTTTGAAGATTTCAGGGATTTCAAAGAAGTTTACGAGATTACAGAAGATTTTAAAGTTTTTTTAGAGGATTTTAAAGCATTTTATAAGATTTCAAAAGATTTTTAAAAATTAAGAAGACTTTTAAAGTGTTTTAAGAAATTTCCACTGTCAGGGCTTGTCAGGGGATTTTAAAGATTTCAAGAATTTCAAAAAAAATACCGAGATCTTAGAAGATTACAAAGTTTTTTAGAGGATTTCAGAGTATTTCATACTATTTGAAAAGTTTCTAAAAGGTATTAAAACAGTTTCAAAGTATTTTAAGAAGTTTCCACGAATTTTTAAGATTTTTATAGAATTGTTGTAGAATTTTAAAGATAACAAGGATTTCAAGGAATTTTTCGAAATTTCAAAGAATTTCAGCGTTTTTAAAAGGATTTGAAAGAATTTCATAAGATTTTTCAAGATTTCACGAAATTTTTCAAGAATTTTAAGGCATTGTCACGGATTTTAAAGATTTCTATAGGATTTTTAGTGGATTTGGATTTTTCAAGGATTTCTAAGATTTTTTACGAGATCACACAAGATTCTAAAGTTTTTTAAAGGATTTTCGAGAATTTTATAAGATTTTTAAAGATTTACAAACATTAAAAATTTTTTTTTAGTTTTAAGCGATGTTCGAAGAATTTCAAGGGACTTCCACGAATTTTAAAGATTCTCATACAATTGTTGTGGAATTTTGAAGAAAACAAGGATTTCAAAGAATTTTCCGAGATTTCAAAAGATCTCAAAGTTTTTCTGATCATTTTAGAAGATTTTATTAGATTTTTAAAGATAAAAAAATTTTCAAAAGGTTATTGAAGGGTTTTAAGAAATCGACAGGAATTGTAAAGATTTTTAAAAAATTGTTAGGGAATTTTAGAGATTTTAAGGATTACGAAGAATTTTTCGGGATTTTTAAAGATTTCAAAGTTTTTTATAACATTCTAAAGGTTCTCAAAAATTAAAAAGATTCAAAGAAATTGAATAAGATTTAAAAGAATTTCAAGAGATTTCATAGGATTTAAAGGGATTGCCATGGGTCCTAAAGCTTTTTATGTGATTGTCAGAGGATTTTCAAGATTTCAAAGATTTTAAAGAATTTTACGAGATTACAAAAAATTGCAACGTTTTAAAAAGGATTTTGGAGGATTTGATAAGATTTTCCAAGATTTCACAAGATTTTGAAAGAATTTTAAGGGATTCCCACGGATTTTTAAGAATTCTATGGAATTGTTAGGGGATATTGAAGATTTCAAGGATTTCAAAAAATTTTACGAGATTACAGAAAATGCTAAAGTTTTTACAGAATTTTAGGAGGTTTAAATAAATTTTTAAAGATATCAACAGATTTTTAAAGAACTTTCAAGGATTCACACAAATTTTAAAGATTTTTATAGGATTGTCAGTCTATTTTTAAGATTTCATGGGATTCAAAGAATTTCACGAGATTTAAAAAGAATCTCAAGTTTTTAGAGGTTTCAAAGGATTTTATAAGATTTTTAAAGATTTCAAAAGATTGTAAAACAATTTCAAGGGTTTCCCGCGAATTTTAACGATTTTTATAAAATTGTCAGAGGATTTTAAGAATTTCAAGGATTTCAAAAAATTAAGCGGGATTACAAAAGATTCCAAAATTTTTAGAGGGTTTTAAAGGATTTTTAAGACTTAAAGGATTTCAAAAACTTTGTCGAGATTTGGAAAAATTTCAAAGTTTTTTAAAGGATTTTAGAGGATTTTAGAGGATTTCAAGAGATGCAAAAGTATTTTCACGAATTTTTCAGAATGCCTGGGGATCTTAATTTGCTTTCAAAGATTTAAAGAGATTTAGCGGAATTCCATGAGGTTTTAAAAGACTAAAAGAATTTCCACGGATTTCAATGGTTCTTATGGGATTTTTAAAGGATTTTGAAAATTTCTAGGACTTCAAATAATTTTACGAGATTTCAAAAGACTGCAATGTTTTAAAAAGAATTTCATAAGATTTCATAAGATTTTAAAAGATTTTCAAAGAATTTTAAATGATTCTTAGGAGTTTTAAAGATTTTTATGTGATTTTGTGGGATTTGAAACGCATCAAGGATTTTAAAAAATGCTGCGATGTTTCAGAAGATTCAAAATTTTTTTATAGAATTGGAGAGGATTTCAAAAATTAAAAATATTTGAAGAAATTAAATAAGAATTCGAAGAATTTTAAGGGATTGCCATGGATCCTAAAGATTATTATATGATTGTCAGAGGATTTTGAAAATTTTAAGGATTTCAAAGGATTTTCCGATATTTAAAAAGATTGCAACATTTTTAAAAGGATTTTATAGGATTTTTTGGAGGATTTTACAAGATTTCAAAAGATTTTCAAAGCATTTAAAAGGATTTTTAGGAGTTTTAAAGATTTTTATGGAATTTTTGTGAAATTTTAAAGATGTCAAGGGCTTTGAAAAATGCTACGATATTTTAGAAGATTTTAAAGTTTTTTAGAAGATTTGACAGGATTTCATTAAATTTCAAAAAATTTTTAAAAATTCAAAAGGCTTTTAAAGGGTTTTAAAAAATTCATACGGATTTTAAAGATTTTTATGAGATTATTAGGGAATTTTAAAGATTTCAGGAATTGTAAAGAAATTAGAGAGATTTCATAAGATTTCAAAGTTTTTAAAAGGATTGTAGAGGATTTCATAAGATTTTAAGTAATTATAAAAGTTTTTCAAACGGCCTTACAGAGATTCTCACGGATTTTAAAGATTTTTATGGGATTGATAGGAAATTTGGAAGATTTTACGAAATTTAAAAAATTTTACGAGATTACAGAAGATTCCAAAGTTTCAAATAATTTTACGAGATTTCAAAGGACTGCAATGTTTTTTAAAGAATTTCATAGGCTTTCATAAGGTTTTACAAGATTTTCCAGGAATCTTAAAGGATTCTTACGAATTTCAAAGATTTTTATGGGGTTTTGTGGGATTTGAAGGGCATCAAGGATTTTTAAAAATGCTACGACATTTCAGAAGATTCAACATTTTTTTTAGAGAATTTTGGAGGATTTTGAAAATTAAAAATATTTGAAGAAATTTAATAAGATTTCAAAGGATTTTAAGCGATCGCGATGGATCCTAAATATTTTTATGTGATTGTCAGAGGATTTTGAAGATTTCAAGGATTTCAAAAAATTTTCCGATATTGCAAAAGATTGCAAAGTTTTTATAAGGATTTTAGAGTATTTCATAAGATTTTCAAAGATTTTCAAAGAATTTTAAATACTTCTTAGGAGTTTTAAAGATTTTTATCATAATTTTGTGGGATTTTAAAGATGTCAAGGATTTCAAAAAATGCTACGATATTTTAGAAGATTCCAAAGTTTTTTTAGAAGATTTCACAGGATTTCATTAGATTTCAAAAGATTTTTAAAAAATTCAGAAGGCTTATAAAGAGTTTTAAGAAATCCCCACGGATTTTGAAGATTTTTATGAGATTATTAGGGAATTTAAAAGATTTCAGGAATTGCAAAGAAATCAAAGATATTTCAGAAGATTCTAAAGTTTTCAAAAGAATTGTAGAGGATTTCATGAGATTTCAAGTAATTTAAAAAGTTTTTCAAACGTGCCTTAAGGGATTCTCGCAGATTTTAAAGATTTTTACGGTATTGTTAGGAAATTTGGAAGATTTCACGAAATTTAAAGAATTTTACGAGATTACAGAAGATTCCAAAGTTTCTTAGAGGATTTCATAAAATTTCAAAGATTTAAAAAAATTTTATAGAATTTTAAGGAATCGCCGTAAATTTTAAATACTTTGATAGGGATTTAGAAGATTTTAAAGATTTTAAGGATTTCTAATGATTTTCACAAGATTTCAAAAGATTCTAAGGCTTTTTGAAGATTTTAAAGGATTTTAGAAGATTTCGTAAGATTTAAAATTATTTAAATTTACATAAGAAACGCTTTTGACCTCCAACCAATCAAAAATTCGTAAGATCACTACCCCCCCCCCCCCCGCCTGAAAAAAGTTTAGTTCATTAATGGACGCTCGCCTAATATTTTGTGATTTATTATCACGAAATTTAAGGAAAATAAAATAATATCAGCTTATTGATTTAATATGGCTAATATATTCGATATGTACTATCTATATCGTAATTTATACTGAGATATGTATATAATAATTGACAAGTATTGCACCTATTGAATTTCAGTTCTGTCGATTTTTTTTATTGCCGAGCTTGATGTGAATGAATCGAATTTGATGTCACCTCGGAATTATGAAGTTGCTCTTAACCTTTATTTGACATATTTTTATGATTTTTTTTATGGCTGACGTCGGAAATTGTCGGGACGACCAACGCGAGTATTATTAAAAATTTCTGCTGACTTTGTGTCGTGATTACACGGTCAAAAAGGAGCGAGGCACTTTTTTAAAAAACTATTCTTCTGAAAATTTGTATCTTGACTTCAACTTGTGGCACGACTTAGGAAAATTGCAGCAAAAATCCCTAATTCATACCACACATTTCTCTGAAGTCTTATCTTTAATTTAAGCCAATAAAACTTTAAAAATCTTCACAGGTTCTCGAGATACGACTAAAAATGTCCCAACGTGTGTGCGCCGAGCTTTAGTTGCTTAAGCAGCGAGCATGGTCGACAGCGTGCAATACCACACATTCTTCAGAGAATGTGTGGTGTGAATTTGAGATTTTTGCAACAACTTCCCCAGGCCGTGCTACAAGTTGAAGTCGAGGTACGAATTTCCAGAAGTTCTTGCATTTTTTTATAAAATTTTTCACGTAATATATTATCTTCAAAAGGTCAAAAATATCTCTTCTATAGGTCATTCCACGCGGAACTTAATAAGCTTTCTAAATGTTTGTAAAAAAATTTCCTCACACTTTTTGAGCGAGTACTCACATTTCAAGGCCAAGAGCAATTTTTAACTAAACTCGCGCTGATCGCACCACACATTTCTGAGAGTAGTGTATTCAGAGATAAATGGACCATTTTTTCGAGGGGACATTCTTAGCAATGTTCAACGAACCTTTTAAATTCATAAGAATTTTTAAACATATGAAACATCCTTATTAAATATTCGAGACTTTAATGGTAATGTAGAAAAATCTATATATAAATTCAGACCAATTTATAAGGTTCTTACTTTAAGTCCTAAAATCTCGTTAAATCATACCAAGGAAGAATTTAATTTATTTAAAGAAAAAAGAAATTCTCCCTCCTGGCACACAGTGACTTATTATCAATATAAATACAAAATAATCTAGAAGTTTACAAATCAGACTTAAGTCGAAGTATCAAAATGCGTAGAAATGATTTAGTCCAACTTGAAAATCAAGAAGAAGGAGTTTGAAAAATCCTTGGCAAGTTTTCCAGTCTCATTATTGATCGAAATGAAGATTTTAAATAAAAGTTCGGATTATGCAGATACTTCTTTGGTTTCATCTGTTGAGGCAAAAATGATGTTGGCAAAAAATAATGATGTTGAACGTCTGGCTTAACTGAAATATAAAAATAAATAAATTGTAAATGTGAGATATTTTATTTTAAATAACAGGGTGATTTATACAAGGGGCCGTTTGAACAAGCCTTAATTAAAATATGAAGTCTAGCGACGAATTTTGTCGCATATAAAAAAAAAAGTTTTGAAATCACCCAAATATATAATTTCAAATTTTCATACCTGAAGACAGCAATACATTCAGATTTGTCCTTTTGATCGTTGCTATCGTCATTATAATCTTTCAGTTCTTCCAGATTGAGCCCTGTCGCCCAATTCTCAAATTTATATTCACAACAGAGCTGATTCAGTTGTTCACTAACAAGACTAGGCTGGCTCATCTCCATCAAAATTTTGGAATCACGTTGCAAAATTTCGGACAAAGATTTTTCCTCCATTTGATACAGGTATCTTAATTCATCCGTCATCTGAACCCCCTCCATCCAAGGAGGTTCTTTCCTCGTCAGCTTTTGGCTTGGATACGTTTCTTGTTTCTGTGCATCCTGCTGACGATTTTTCCACCACATCAAGATTTGAGAATCATGAGTATCAGTAATATCACTCCATTGGCGTCTAGAGGAAAAACTTTTTGGTTTTCTAAAGTAGAGGTCATCTGGCTGCTTGCTATAGAATGAAAATTCCGATCCGAACTAAGGAATACGAGAAGTTTAATTTTTGCAGTCCACGGACGCCAATGGATCAATTAATTATTGCCAATTGCGACACATTTGTTCAAAGCTAATTTTTAGAATCATACGCACATAACAGGGTGAGTCTAAAAACAAGATTTTCAAAATTAAAAATAATACTGTGCAGGAGAGTACCCAGGTAACACCGTGATGTGATAATCACGTCATAATCGGGGAATGAAGCTGATGAGAAACCCTGATGGAAGTAGAAGGACTAGAAAAGATAGAAACTGGGTGATACGAAAAGATGGAACTATTCTATCTCCTAAGCGGGGACCCTTAGCTTTTTCTTTACTTTCATTCTATCTCTATAATATTTGAACCTTGGCAAACCGGTTTGCCGGGCCTCTTCTTGCAGGCCCAGAGATTGATTTCACTGTTGGTTACTTTTACAGTCAGACACCTAGCGGCAAAACCTTCAGGTTGAAGTGGATGGCTAAAGAATAGGATGAGATAGAGAAGAGAGAATTGAAAAATATGGACATTTATAGAAGCACACTTTAACCTGGATTTCAGGAAACTTGATTTATGCCTTTTGAAAAATGATGCCGCGCCGCAGTTTTGGATGAGAGGATCCGCGGGGCCGAAGGGAGAAGACGTTCTTGATCACTCATGCGTAACAAAAAGTAGCATAGCGATAAAGCGCTGTACTCTATCGGTCTAACTGGATAACTGCGTCACGTTGCATCACGTTGCGTCAGTTTACTCTCAGAGTTTATATGGCCGTGATGTTTACGTTCGGAGAGTCTGTCTTTAAACCGAAGGTCATAATCAAAACCGTGCTTAAATCCAGATTCAATTATAATATAGGATAAGAAAGAGATAGGGAGATTAAAAAAGATAAAAAAGAATTTGGATTAACAGAGATAGAAAAATATTGACGTGGATACATAAAGCATACGATAAAATAGAGAAAAGGGTATTGAAAGATATAGACGTTTATTACATTGTAAAATGGATAGAAAAAGGTAAGTTTTGAAGATGTATGCATTTCATTATAACATCCACCCGAACATTTTTAGCAAAGAAATTCTGTTTGTTTTCCTAATCACTTATTTATATTAATTATTTTTGGTGTTTTTAAAAGCTACTTCTCTACGCAGTATAATTTTTTATTTCGACAATTTTATATTTTTGACTCACCCCAATACAGAACCATGGACCTTAGAATATGTGGACCAAAAGCCCGTGATGCTTCGTCCATAAATATTCTTAGGACCACGTACAGAACTCATAGGCAAATTTCTATGTGTTTAGCATGATCTATATTGGTTTCTATCACATCCTAGATGTGGATGATAAATAAAATTACCTGAAAAAGATTCTCAAAATGTTGTAAGTAATATAAATCATTATAAGTCCAGTTAGTTAAAAATAATTATTAACCAGGGTTATTACAGAATTCATATTTTTTAGGTCTGACTCATGACTTGTTTAATGCTCACTAGAAGTGCATGCTCTTTAAGTAAGATGCAGACAAGTATTAAACTGAAATTGTGGAAAATAACGAATAGTATAATTTTTTCCTTACTCCCTAAATCCGAATTAGTAGTAAGATTTATACTACTAAATAAATGAGTGAAGATGCTCTACTAACCTGCTAAGTGGTACTAATTAAAATCATTCTAATTAATAAATTAATTAATTAAACTAATAAATCTCAATCTTTCTGCTGGTTTTTGAGTTTACACACGGCGTTTTGTAACCTTAAACTGTAAAGTATTGACGTAAGAACTGTGAAAACTGTGTTTTACGTGGGCAATCATTCTAATATTTATAAAAGTAGGTGATTTTATTTAGAATAATTTTATCGTTTGCCTTTGATTATGAAATAGAAAATTGAAAATCTTTTGCTAAAAGCGGCTGCAGGTTGCACAAGAAGGCTGCAGAATGCATGAAAGTTCAACGTTGCGAACTTTTCGACACCTTCTGTGCCATGCTGTGAGAGAATCACAGCGATTTAAACGAAGGCCTGTGATTAGCCGAGAACCTTG
>JAUELO010000292.1:2711537-2722381 GCA_032357855.1 Amphibolips quercusostensackenii | reverse complement strand
GTCGAAAATCGACGGGGTGCCTGGCTGATTTGCGTCCTCGCCCTCCGTTCCTTCTTTTCCTCTCCACTCGTTGCTTCACTAATTTTCCTTCCTCTCCTATTCCCCTAATTTTCCCTTTGCACTTTTCCAGACCTAGGACTGGCAGTAATCTCTTCTATAATATTTTATACTTTTGATGCTGGCGTGTTTAAAAAATGTACGGAAATATGTACTGTCAATCATAAGCAGTCAACAATACCACGTTACTAATATTAAATCTTCAAGCTGAAGAAAAGCTGTCAAGTAAAATAAATACACAAATTATACATATTTTCCATTGCTATTTACTTCACTTTGAGCTAAAACTGGAATTCCCTAAAATAAAAAATAGCCATTGTCACACTAAAAATATTATACAAATAGCTAGCTGATTTCATAATATTCTTACCTAACCTAAACAGGTAAAATTTCGCACGATACTTCACAAACGACCTGGAGCCTAGTTATGAAACCTACTTGCAAAGACAACATTGTATCAATAAAAAATTGTTCTTTATCTCAAATTTTTCGCTTCCTTTGACCAATTCTTCTCATTTTTAAATAAGCTACGGCTTAAACCCCCTTTAAAGATTTTGTGAAATTAAAAATATTTGGATGGAAACAGTTAAACATTGCATTCAATTTTAAATGATATGCTTCACAACCATTCGTGGTACGCGTTGTCGTTGGAGAAAATTCAGCCAAAATTTTGGGTGGAGAACTGAAATTACTTGAAATATAATTTTTTTAAATATTATTACAGAACTTTTCAACTCGTTCTTCTGTTGGTTAAATTGGCTTTAGTTCTTCATTAAAAAACGTTTCAACTTCGGATGGATCTAAAAAAGCAAGACCAAAAAAGATTCTCAAAAAAGAATCGATTACTGACTTTCAATTTTTATATTTATTTTTTAATCCAAGTTTTTGTATTTTTCTTCACCAACATTGACCAGTAAGCTTTTTGCATTCGTAAGGTAAATAAAAAAGTGCTGCTTCGTAGGAAGTAATTTTTTTCAAGGAGTGAGTAGAAGGCGCGAGTAATATATGAATTTTGGTGTAATCCCATAATCGAGGAAACTTGCGTAAACTGGTCAGGACAGCTGTTAAATTCTTCTAACTCCAATTGACTTGAAGATATACCTATCTTCTTACAATTAGTTCCTATAATTAGCGAACTAAATTTTTAATAAGTACAAAACAAAATACTCATAAATGGAAATTAAATCTTTGAAAAAAGCGGGAAATAGTCGTGTTTGATATAAAATTTATCAGTAATGCACAAACAACTCTAATACGTAATTATATTTTAAATTTAATTATTCATTAAAGAACGCCAATTAGCATTAGCGGGTCAGAGTTTCAAAAGAACGCTCCCGCGAGTAAGTAACACCTTTCTGAACTACCCCTACTCCTCTCTTTTCAGGTCCACTACTCAAGTGGTGGGGGACGAGAGAGAGGACTACAACTCGGCCACAGAACTTTTCTGTGGTACTATACGATTTTAATAAACAATAACTAGTACAACAGTGTCCTCAATTCGGTTGAAAAAAAATGTTCACAGAAAATATTTTTTTTTCTCCAAAACAGACATAGCGTTTTTTATTTTAAACTTAAAATAGTCGTAACATGTATCCAGAAGAAAAAATACAAAACTGAGCAGATCAGTTGCATGAGCCACCTACTGATACACTAGAACTTGGATTAAATACCGGTTTCGGGCATGACTTGCAGTAGCCTTGAAACTAAATCCACATCGTCTGGACGTAAACAGGCAGGGGCGCTTGAATAATTTCTGTTGGATTTGGACCAATGACGTCACCTAATGCAATCAACGCGTGGAGATTGCGGCCCTAGAGCCGTTTGTCACAGATGGCTGAGCAGTCCCACTTGCACTCATCGCATCATGAAACCGCTGCGGCATCATTTCTCGAAATCCAATAAATCCGCAATGAGGTAATCCGAATTTCAATGTACTTTTAGAGGTTTCTTAAACCCATTGAATTTTGCCGCAGATGCGCTCATATTCACGACCAATAATAAATTTTGCTCCACCCCACGAATACAAAATTTTGCCCTAACTAAGATATCTTGGGGGAAGGGTTAGTGTTACGAAGGTGCTAAATACTGTACAATGATATTAAATTAGGAAAAATGGACTTAGAGGCATTCGTTTTAAAATGCTTTCATATGCGCTACAAAATTTTTTTTTTGCAAATTGTGAAAATTATCCACAATACGGGAAAATCCAACACTTTTCAAAGTGAATCCCAAAGACCAAAAATCGTTTAACTTTAAAACTTTCTGCATTCCTTTTGGAACAACCTCAAATTTTCTCATATGTGTCACAAAATTTTTTTGCATACTAAACAATTGTCCAAAATATGATCTCATACAATTTTTAAAAGTGATAGCAATTGAAATTCTCTTTTTGATAGAAAAATTATCTGATTCCCCCTGATACAACTTCTAATGCGCTCATATGCGCTATAAAATGTTTCTGCTTATCTTAAAAATTAACACAAGACACGAAGAACATTACACTTTGCAAACTCATGACAAGTGAAAAAAATAATTTTTTATTCCAAGTCGATCAAAGACTTTTCTTACAGGATTTCTAATGCGCTCATGTACGCCACCTTCAAACTAAATAAAAAACCATGATAAACCATCTCATCACCACTTATCATCGATCGCTAATAGTACTATCATAGTGGGGTGGATAGACGATAAGTGGTCATGGGAGAATTAATAATATTTCATGCTTTCAGCGTGGGATAGATTAATGATATGTAGTAATTAGAGAATTGATTACACTACGTAATAAAATTTTTTTAAACTTGCTTTTACTTAATTTTAATGGTATTCCTTTTATGTTATTGGGACGCTAATTCTAAAACTAACCTTCCTTTTCCGTAGCATCAATATTTTTGGAGATATTCAAGATTTAATAATCAATATCACGCGGAAAATACAAAATTATATTGCGCACAGATAAAAACGTAAAAAACCATAAGGTCATTCTGTAAAATATGAAGTCATAGTACATGCATCAGGCTTCAATTTCATCCTTATTAGAAACCTTTAGCATTTCTGGTTTGTTTGATATAGGGTTTCAAAAAACAGACAAAAAATGGGTTCTTCCACGTTTTAAACATACTATTTTAAAAAATACGCAGAGATAGAACATTTTTGCCATCAGGTTTATATTCTACAGAAATAAGACACACTGAAAAGTCCCAAAGATTGCTGATAAACAAAATCTTGTTATCTAGTGTTATTGTTTTTATTTAATTTTAAAGATAGCGCATATAATTACATTCCAAATCATGTAGAAAAAGTTTATTAATAACGTAAATATTGAAGTAAAAGTCATTTAGTGCTATCAGCGTGGGGTGAATCGATCATAAGTGATAATGAGAGGGTTGATTATGGTTTTCTGCTAATTTTAGAGGTGGTGCATTTGAAATCCTATACGATAAGCCCACATTAAGTGCAGTTTAAAAACTTTTGTAATCGGTCATCACTCTGCAAAGTATTATGACCTCCATATCCTAGGCTATTTTTAGGATATACAGAAAATTTTTGTTGCGCATACGAGCGCATTTGAATTTGTGTTGGAAGAAATGCAGATAATTTTTAAAATAAAAAAAATCAATAATTATCACTTTCCAAAATGTTAAAACCAACATATCTTGGATAATTTTTTAGATATACAAAAAAAAAAGTTGTGGCACAAATGAACGTAATTTAGGATATTCCGGGATGGCTGCAGAACGTTTTAAGTTCGCAAGATTTTTTTGCCTTTGGTTATCACTTAAAAAAATCGATAAAAACTTTGTACTGTACACAATTTTCAAGATTTGTCTTTTAAGAAAACCTACATCACAGTGCTTTTTCCCCCTAAAAAATAAATTCTTTGTCAATTAGTTACCGCAAAAATGTTTAATAATGTCGCCTTTAAGAGCATTTTAGGTTGAGACGGATAGCTATGATGAATTTGAAAAATAATATTTTTTTTCTAAATCGCACAATTCCCCTTCTTCTATTTGTGTTGCTCATAACTCGGTTATCATTATGTCGCAACATTTCTGCTTAAAGGCGCATATGAGCGAATTTGCGGCACAATTCAGTAGGCTAAACAAAGATCTAAAATTATGATTGGAGAGTGGGGGGGGGGGTCTGGTGCAACAGACCTGAAATTGACAATGCAAGAAACTTTAGGTTGAATTTTATATGTTACGTACCGTGGATTTAACTTTTGATACCTGGCAGTATTTTACATTGTCCTTTATAAATTTTTATTTTTATTTTTGGGTACGTGAAGGCTTTCACAAACTGACAAAATTTAAATCTACGTTAAATTCGCGTTTATTACTGTGTCCATTTATCACTACTCTCAAGCTAAGAGTGCTGTTGAGTCCTTATTATTACTAGGGGGGAGGGGGCTCGCCTTTCAGTGCTCCCTATGAATATGGTTGATTTTTAATTTCCTTCACAATCTGCGCGTTATACACAAACAACTTCTAGTCTTTAAACTTTATTTATTATTAACTTGGAAAAGAGATTGATTGCGTTTAGTAGGAAGAGGGACCGTAATTCCAAAAAGTTCCCTCTCTATTCTTTCACCAGCTAATTCTAAATTAGAATTTTTCTTAGAAAAACTTCCTCTCGTTTTGAGATTCGCGAATGAATTTTTTTAACGTGATAATTGTATCCGTGTGAAATCAGCCCCTTAGAAGTTTCAAATATTTTCATTTTCTCTTTGCATACGTTTTTACGTCGTTCATACTGTTTGTACATCAAATATTTTTGTTTGTACTCTCTCGGTTACGAAATTAGGGTCAAAATTAATTTCATACAATTAATCACGTTTCCTCCTAAAGTTTAAAATTTTTTAATTTTCTGTTTGCATACGTTTGTACGTCGTTTGATTTGTTTGTACCTTTAACATTTAAGTTTGTACCCTCTTGCTTACCAAACTAGGAACAAACCAGAAATTCAGTGTCAGCCCCCGAAGTTTAAATTTGTCAAAATTTTTTTTTTTTGAATTCGTTTGCACGTCGTTTAAACTGTTTGTACCTTTAATATTTCAGTTTTTACCCTCTTGCTTACCAAACTAGGAACAAATCAGAAATTCAGTGTCAGCCGCCGAAGTTTTAATTTGTCAAATTTTCTTTTTGCATACTTTTTAAGTCGCTTGAAATTTAAATTTTTCAAACTTTCTGTTTGCATAGGTTTTTACGTAATTTGTGCTGTTTGTACATCTAATATTTTAATTGAACTCTCATGGCTACCAAATTAGGAGCAAATCAAAACTTCAGGTCAGCCCCCGAAGTTCAAATAAATTTTTTTTTTTGTGTACGTTTTTATGTCATTTTTACTATTTGTACAATTATTTTTTTTTGCTATCTCAGTCGCCAATCTAGAGAAGAACCGATGTTATTTTTACGGTTATTATTAATTTTTTAAATAAACAATTTCTTTGTCATTTTACTGTTGCTTTAAGTTTATAAGAATTTTGTTGCCAGTTTGTCATTAGTTTTGGGTTTAAAATATAGTTCAGAGTTTATACATATTTGAGAAACCAAAATTGAAATTAGTATTTTAATAGATATATTTAATTTAAAGAAAGAAATTAATTACGCCTAGTGAACGTTTCGCTGCCCCGATCTTCATCCAAATTCAGCTTCTGGGTGCCTAAATTAAACAGGCCGACAAAATTTGTACCTAGAGACTAGAATAGGTGACCCCGAAGCGATTCTATGTCCTAAAAACTAATCCGTTATACAAATTTTTTCTATATGTCAGAATTTTATGATATCCTAATCTAAAAGTTCAAAAATTGCCAATTTTAGCAACATTTAAAACAATATTACTGATCAGTGACTTGCTTACTAAAAACTGCTTAAACCATCATTTAGAACTCACTTTTACCTTTTATTTCCACTTTGTATTATTCCGAACCGATTTTTTCTCGAGATATGGAACATTGAACATTTGAGTTTCACACTGAAGAACGAGCAAAAAAGGCTAATAAGCGACGAAATGGTTAATGTGCCATATCTTGGAGAGCAAAAATCGGTTTAGGAATATAAAAAATAAACCGGATTCGTTCTTTGGACATTAAAACCCTTCGGGGTTATGCAATCCAGTCTTTTGATACAATAAATAGTAACTTTTTTTAGCCTGTGTTATTCGCCTGAATTTGTGCAAAATGCATCTTATCTATAAATTACTCAAAACTATGCTTTCGCCACGAAAATACATTTTACCCACATTACAAATTCACCCCTTGCTTATATAAAAAATCTATCTTACTTGTATTCACTAGAAATCCAAAAACAAATTTCATATCCAAAAAAAACGACCAACTATATTTCGGAAGGGTAGAATTTATACTACAACCCCTACAATGTATTTCAATATATTATATTAGCTCCTTGCTAATATAATGGACGTTGTTTCACCTTAAACCATTCACTTAATACAACAAAATTTCGAAGTTGAAAAAATAAGTCGTGACGATATAGCCTGATTGTCGAAGAAACAGTCCACCGTTTGGCTGGGATTATGGCGTATTCTTATTGAATTAAACCTTTTTGCGTGCAGCAACTTTTAACAGCGGGTCTGAGAAAATCCATGTTCAATGAGACAGTATCACAATGTGACGAACGATTTTTTACTTTTATGTTGATAACTAATAGAATTTATATATTTTTTTTGTTTCCTAAAGATATTAAAATATATGAATTTTATAAATATCATAAAAAATAGTTTAATAACAAGAGCCTTTATTTTTTATATAAAACTGTAGCTTAAAGTATTGCTACTATAAAAAATACGATTTCGAACAAATCCTTCCAACACTATGTGTATTTAAATTTTTGAAAATTTTGTATCAAAAAACCCTATTCTCGGCAAACTGTTAGTTACCTCATTTTCTCTTTTCACGCTCCAACCATTATTAATTTTTTAATCGACGACGGAAACAACTATCACTTATAAAAAAAGGCTGTGTCTAGTCGTTCCGAAAAATTGGGCAAGTTGAAAATAGGATAGACTAGTCAGCCCTAAAATTTAAGACGACTATAGCCAAGCTTATTGAAAATATTTGACCACTCATCCCGAATTTCGGGACCATGAGATACTTCAAAACAGAAAACACAAAACAAATTATTTTGAAAATGCGATAAACAGTGAAAAATAATGTAAAATCAACAACAGATCATAATGTATAGAAAGAAAATAAAGAATCAGTAAAAAAATTAAATATATATAAAAAAAATTGAATATACCATAATATAATTTCCCGTAAAAAAAATTGGTCAAAGAAAACTTGTAAGTACGAAAAATAAATGTAATTATTGCACACCGTCAGCAATAAGAAAGAACACAAAAGTCAGGGCATAAGATTGGTAGTTGTTTCCAGGGCCTACTTTAAAATTATTTATAGTTGTCCAAGTGTACATCGTTCTTATTCCTAATTGAAATGCGATATCAGTCCATTTTTTATTTATGTTTACATTACTAAATTCTTTTTCTGCATCGTTTTACTGAGATTACTAATTTTGTTTTCCTAAATTATGTTGTACTTTTTACCGCTTTTTTTATGTCGCTTTTTATTTTAAAAAATTTTTTTCCAAGAAAAGTCCCAGATGGTCAGTGACGCTTTTTATTACTATATTTTTTGTAGTTTTTATTTTGAACACCGCCCTCCACCAAACTGCTTTTACACACCGCCCGCCCATCCACCTCTTTGATAGGCGGAGCGAACGAACCAACTGTATATATCGGTGTGCGCCTGTGCCATTAAAAGGCCACCAATGAGTGGAAAAAAATGTCGCCACGTTCAGTTGCTTTGGCATCCCATCTCAAAGCGCAACCAGTAAAGATAAATAAATAAATTTCCAGTAACAAGACTCACCAGCAAAAGTATGTTTTCAACTTAAAGTGCGAATTGTGACCTTAAAACCATACGGTTCTATGAGGCATCATTTTCATATTTTCGCATTTCTATTCCGCGTATTATTTATTTATCTTAATTTTCAGTCAATACAATTTCCGTTTTTATAAATTTTTATTTAATATAATTGTAATTTTTTCGAATTTCCACATAACCTTATATTCTTTTGCACTAATTTCGGTCAAAAAAAACTTAGGTCAAATGAAATACGCGGGATATGCATGCGCCTCGGTTCTATCATGAATTTCACAAGTCACTTGATTTCTACTTGTTCCCTATGGTTCTAGGGTCGCGACAAATCTGGAGCGAAGATAAATCTATTCCAGAGGTGCACCGATTTTGTAACAAAATTGTGAAATATATTACAAATTTCGAAAATGTCTGATGGTCAAAATTTCAAAATAGGAGAAAGGTTGGCTAACCATTATTGTAGCTGGGACAGTGTTTATCAAGGCCAAAATATGCAGGGAAAAGGACTTCGCATTACTATAAGGTACGTTATGTATGCTTAAAATAAAACCTCAAGATTTTGTTTTTGCACATCATTCAATAAAAAGATCTTTCTTTCTTTTCTCTTTTTGGTATTCGAACTTCGTGCTCGGCTTAGATAGAAAGAAGATATTCACCTGCAAATATTATAAAATTGTAAAAACCTCTACAACCAAAGTAATTTTTAAATTGGTTTTTATTCTAGATTTAACAGAAAGTTTATTTACTTAAGGCTCTGTCGGGCTCAAGGAACACATTCTCATCACAATACCCGCGCTTCGCGCTCAATTTTTCATATGTATTTACATAATGCTCTGATCATTAATATAATAACAATAATTTTTTGTTGCATATTTTTGGGCACGGTAAAATTTCTGCACGATTACGATAACCTTCGATATCAATAGAACATTATCGGAATTCTTTGTAGTTTTTCACACTTTTCATAAACTGCAAAGAAAAATTTTTCATTCTTCAAGCTTTGGTTTAACTGATTGAAAATGCTACCAAAAAATCGAAAATTCCATTTTTTGTCAAACAGTTTTTGTTTCAATCATAGAAAACAATATTCAACATTAAAAGAAGAATGCTAAGTCATATGAAACTCAATTGTTTATTTTTAATGTCATTTTCCACAATTAAAACAAAAACTATGCATCCTATGAAAAAATTCTGGAAAAAAAAATTCTTTTTTTGGGTGAATAAATTTTGTTTTTTATTTTTTTCGTAGCTTGTGTCATTTGTCCAAAACTTTAAATTTTATATTTTGAAGTTTTTTTTTCAGAAATAAAGCAAAAACTACGCGTTATATCAAAAATAGATTTATAATAAATTTGTAGATCTTTTTTGTTTGAACAATTTTTGTTTCATCTTTTTTTTGTATCTTGCATAGTTTGACCGCAAAATGGAATTTTGTATTTTTCATTATTTTTTGTACTATCAAAAATTAAAATTTTCAGTTTAAAAAAAAAAATTTTTAATCTGTTATAATAGTCTTGTAGGGCTCTTAAAAAGGAACGTTTTTCTTTTCTTGACTTTTTTCATATCGTGCGTTGTTGGGCTTAAAATTTGCATTATCTTTTGTTTCTTTGAATTTTGAAAATGCTATATCTCTGACAATGTTCTTCTTATCGAAAAAAGTCATTAGAATAATTGTCTGTCCTTCAGAGTACTACTTATAACCGTACATAGAAGTTTTAAATTTTTCAAAAAGTAGTCTTAAAAATTTTCGAAATTTGCTTACTTTTAGCGTTTTTATCCAAAATATCTAGCTAAGGAACTTGTCCTTTGCCTTTAGGCTTTAGACAAGTGTGCCAAAGCTCAATATAATCTGATTATTATTTCGAAAGTTATTGTGCCTACAGGATACAGACACACATGCATACATACAGACATACATACAGACAGACACCTTCGTGAAAATCGCTTTTTTCTGACTCGGGGGATCTTAAAACGTGGACATTTGATATAACCAGCAATGTCAAATTTTACGTGAAACACCTTCCCATTAAAATGAGAATGTGAAAAACCAGCCTCAAATTTTTTCAGAATTAAGTCTCTGGATAGTATATAGCACATCGCTTTTTATTTTTGAAAACACTGCTGTCTTTAGCCGTTTCTGTAATAAATAAAAAAAAATAAAATTGTATTTTTGTAAACAAAAAATTTGTCAAGAGCTTTGACTTCATCGCGCTTCGAGAACCAAAATTTATATTTTCAACTAATGATTGTAACAGTTTTCGACTAGAATGTTCTGGACATGACAAAATTCACAAAATAAATAATTCTCATTAAGAAAAAAAGTTATTAAATTTTTCATCAAGCATAATCAAATCAGAATTAAACACTTCTCGATCGCTTCGTCTATCTGAGTAATTTCGAGTAAGTGAAAGCTTTCAGAAGAATAAATGATTATTTGGATAAAATTAAATTTTTCTTAAAGTTTTACTTCAACTAGTCTGACCGTTCAAATATTACAAGCATTCAATTTGCGTTTCTGGGGCAAGTGAAAGCACGGAACACCGGAATTCCACAATCTTCCTGCGGATCTTAGACTACACCGCATGCGAAAATATCATCGGGTTATTTACGAATTCATCGAGAAGTGCATTCGGGTTACGATAATTTTTTATATAGACCGGCATTCCAACGGTCGTGATGATTTTATGTAATGTTAATGTAGTCGCTCCTAACTTACTCCCGGGAAGATAAAAATGCAAAACATAGTCACGTATAACTTTATACATCTTTAAATTCTCTTTTGCGTTAAGATAATTTAAATCTGGAATATTAAGAAGATTAGCAAATCTCTTAGCATGTTCATGTTGCCTCACCGAGAAAGGTTGCAGGCCCTGTGCTGAGCTTTCTTATGTAC
>JAUELO010000292.1:2673005-2685726 GCA_032357855.1 Amphibolips quercusostensackenii | reverse complement strand
CCTTTCGCGTTTCCCTGGGTCCCAGATGTCGCTTTTTTAATCATAGATTTCTCCGGAGCTTTTATTTTGGCACAGGCTTAATCGTTTTGTTGATTAAAGGGGTAATAAACAATTTTCTACGAATAGATCGTTAGTGAAAAATGTCTAATAGCAAGCAGCCAGCGTCACCCAAGCGTTCAAGAAGCAATAAGCGATCAGTCCCTTCTTCTGAATCATCCAAAAGCATCGAGATCGCAGAGCCGATTAAATTCAAAGCTGTCCTGACACAATTTTGTGTCAATGTGAAATGCTGGTCTCTTTCCACAGCTATTTCCGAAATCGTAGGTGTAATCTCTACATTCACCTTTAAAGCTTTAGTCCGGAAAGTACCTTCTCTTGAATATTTGTCCAGAAGTTTCTACCTAGATTCTTCCTTGAGTCCATTTTCATAGCAATTTTCAAATAGGTTTTAGCTCAGCATGTAGGTCACCTGACACCTCTGCAGATACGTTCGGGTGTTCTCCTAAAACTCCAAAAATGTTTCCATTTACACCAGGATACTCTTTCACACAATCTTTCATGTTGACTTCTACGGAAACGTTTTGGTTCGTGTTCTTTGACTTGTTGTCAGAACCCTGAGCTTCAGTCTGTAGGAAATACGTAGAGGTCTGACTTTGCTCATTTTCTTTGTCGGAATCGACAATTGGCTCATCTAAAATAACCAGATTATTTGCCATCGTATAGATTCTGTCTGCTTATTGCAGTTAGGAATAGTCTTTCGTATGGAATAAAATATTGAATTATACAAAGGTTCGTATGGAACCGAATATATGTATTTAATTTTCTCACCTGATGCTTGATTTTGTAGTGAATGTACATGTTTTACCATGTGCGTCGTAAAGCTTGAGAGGTAAAGAATTTGTTTCTCCAAGTTCTCTAATCTCTCCTCTGTTTTTCTCTTTGAGAAACTTTTCTCCCGAGATCTACTCCTCGATCTCTTTCTCTTTCTTGAGTTTCCCATTATTCAGCAAATACTAATTTGATCGAAAATACAAAAAGTAAAAAAAATAAACGTCCGATTTTCCTGCAAAACGAACAAATACGAAGTTACCTACGCATGCGAGCGGATGTAGGTGCGCTACTGTACCGCGGAAAAAAGCTTTAAATTTAAAGCTCTGAACGCTGTGAAATTCCTAATAACTGAACACTACTACATGTATTTCAAAACGAGGCGCCAAATATAATATAATTTTTCTTATAACTTTGTAAATGTAAGAAAGCTTACAAATAATAGTGCGGTAGCGAAATGTTAAGAAATGATTAATTTCCCATTATTAAACAAACACAATTAAAATGTTCTGTTTCATCAATAATGTTTAAAAACAATTGGAAATAAACTTTATGTTGAAGTGAAATAATTAATTTAGAAATTTTAATATACAAGACAACATTTTGTCAATCAGAAAAATATATAAACAAGATAAAAATTTACTGCTCCTGAAATGTACGTTATAACCTCGTAATTTCAGTAGCGACAAATTAAATACATTGTTTACATTATAGCTTGCACTCGAAAAAACACATTTTAGATTAAAAAACTTCAAAAATAAGTATTAATCACGTCACCTGTCAGATTTTCTTTTATTTTTATTTTTTTCTTCAATACTTATCACGAAACGTAGTAAAAATAACACATGCACTGCACATATAACTGCGATCACGAAGTACAAAATTAAATGATCATGAACGATCTAGCCTAACCAACAGAAAGAAATGCTATGTTCAAGTTTATTCTAAACACGTTTTCACGCGGAAATATTACAAACTTCCTTTAATATAATAATGTTACAATCAATTCAAAAACATTAAAAAAGTAGTATAACTTCAACACACGATTATACAATGTCTAATTTGTGAAAATTAGATTTTCAAATTACTGTGAAAGAAATAGTGAATTAAAAACATACTTATAACATTTACATTTATATCTTAGGTATTTTTTAAAATTTTTTTCTGGAAAAATTTATTGACAATAATTGTTTCTGCAACATTACTGATGTACATTATTATTATTAAAAAATGGGCTGATCAACAACATTTCATGTATAAATAGAAGCGTATCATGAAATGCGTGGCATATTACTCGCACATGCGTGCCCTTCACACTATAAAACAGATATGCCTAGCACGAATGTGCCTCTTACAAAATTCGACGCTATGCACCACACCCTACACGTACCGCGTGCGTCGCATGTTGTGCGGGTAAAGTGCCTCGCACGACTGTTATCTGCGAATGTTTTCTATTCAGGAGAGCCTATAGACTCCTGAAACGTTGATTTTTTTATCCACAATGGAGGATGTATAAAACCATAAGATCTTAATTTGTCTGAAGTATCTTATTTTCCACTAACAACATTGTTTTTATCTTTCATTATCACAGACAAAAAAACACCAATATTAAATTAACAGCATCGATTAAAATTAAGTACACTTTGAGCCTTGAAATTTCTTTTAGGTTCGTTTTGCATGGAATTTTTATCATTCTTTGTTACTCATAAGGTAGAAATCGTTTTTTGTTTTGCTTTTTTTACTTCGAAATTAAAAAGAAAGACCAATGAGGACGAAAAAGTCATCGCAATTTGAAGAAAAAGTACTTGTAACTCAGTAAAGATCATTTTTTATAAAACGGATAAATATTCGTCGACTAATTTCTTTTAATAAATAATATATTTCATGAC
Organism: Amphibolips quercusostensackenii; assembly: GCA_032357855.1. Lineage (NCBI taxonomy): Eukaryota > Metazoa > Arthropoda > Insecta > Hymenoptera > Cynipidae > Amphibolips > Amphibolips quercusostensackenii. Next base: position 2,683,009 of record JAUELO010000292.1, on the reverse strand, counting down.
TGAGAGATTGAAAGATATTAAGAATGCAAAAAATCGCAGATTTAATATGGCCGTAAAGTATACTAAATAAAATCTGAAATTTGGGTGAAATTTAGTGTTATTGGGTTTTTTAAATTGCTGAAGCAGACAAATTTTTTTTTCGACAATATAATTGGTTTAGAAGTATCGTAGTCGGCACTTGCTAAAAATTCAAAATACACTATTAGCTTAGATTTGTTTAATGTAATTTTTATATTAAATTTTAAACCTAAATTTCTTTATATTATTTAGTTATTACCCATTCATTACTTATATTCACTATTTTATTAAGCCTCATCCAATAGTACGGTTGAAAAATAGGAAGATGTTGCAGTAAGTAATTTTTTCCTTAGAGTCTTTTAGGCGGCCCCAAATGACATTTAAAGCTATGACAATCAAAAGTCTAATTGCCAAACTGGGCCTCTTGTAATAGAATTAGCCAAAAATAAACAAATACAAAAGCTTTCTATTTATGTATAATCGAAATCCGTAATGAAAAATAGGGTTCTATAAAAAGAGAAAATTATTGTGGCCTGATTATGCCTACCTAGGGCCCTGGGTCCTCTGATAGATTCTTCAAAACACTATCACTTATTCTGCAAATTTTTCTCTATATTTAGCGTTTGTAAATTACAATACGTACTTTCTATAAAAAAAAAATTTCATCTAGATTATCGTTTTTCTTTGAAAGAACATCCTGGTCTACAATCATAGATCCAGCTGCGGAACATGATGGAACATTCAATGTAATAATGGTAATGGTAATGGTAACATTTTCCAAAAATTTTAAATTCATTCAATTAAACCTTCCTTCATTTAAAAAATGTCTGATACAATGTTCTATGCAACTGTCTGGATTTGTGTGTGCGGATGTGTGTGTATGCGTGCATGTGTTTTTATGCATGTGTGCTTGTAAATGTGTGGATATCACACTTTTTTGATAACATGATTAATTGAAAACAGTTGCGTATAAATTAATAAAATTTGGAAGACTTATATTTGTCATTAATATCTTGAAACTGACTAAAAGATTTAAAAAAATTTTTAATTAATTTTTTTTAGCACCTGATAATATTTTAATGATCGGATTTTATAGAGAAACTTTTTTTCACCCAATTCAAAGTTGAAGAAAAAACATAAAAATGTCTTTGGTTCGAGGCAAATCGATTGACTTATAATATCAATACATTTTATTAAAGAGTGAGAAAGTTATTGTCATTTATATTATATCAAAGGTCGATTTTTGTAAAAAATGTTCTTATTATCATAAGTTGATCCCAGACAAATCGATTGACCCATAACATTGATGCATTTTATTGATGAGTTTTAAACAGAAAAAACTTTTTTAATCGACATAAATCAGTGTTGATGCAAAAACAGAAAAGACTTTTCGATCATTGATTTTCAAATAAAATAATTCTGACAATTTTTATTTGAAAAAATCATTGAGCTGGGAAGGGGATCTGATGCGACATAATTTCCTCCTTTCCTTTTCTAGCTCGAAAAATCACCATTTTGAATTTGAATTTGATTTGTCTAATTTCTCATTGTATTTTTAATTTTTGTGTATTATTTTGTAATTTTGTATTTTTTGTGAATTTTTATTTCTAAATTGACCAAGATAAAAACTTTAGTTTGTTTATTATTAAAAAAATCACTAATGCTTTCTCTATGAGAAATCAAATGCATTTACTTACGGTAAGCAAAGTGCTCGTGAAATAAGCACCGTATTAATATAAATACATATAAAGTGGAAACACTCCAGATCAAATTCACGGCTAGCCTAGTTTATATCATCGTATCCTACTCAACTTCAGCAGAAAAGGGGATTTAGGACAGCAGCCAAGGGTCGGGTCGCTGAGTAAAGGGAAATATGGGAAGTGAATAACAGATATAGGAAAAGGGAACATGGAATGGTAAATTGAAAGAGAATGTGAAAAAGGGCAAAGAGTAAAGGGGAAAGGGGGAATAAGTAGAGGAAAATTCGAAAAAAGACAGTGTAAAGTCTGTTTATAATAAATGATAGTAATAAATGAATTGATATCATTCTTGCGGAGAAATCTTCACGTATTCACGTGCGTCAGAAGCGTGTATTTAATCTAGATAAAGATGGAGGTGACGCAGGTCAACCAATATGGATTGAAAATGCTCCCTACATTGTCAATATTTAAAAAGATAATAGAAGCGTATGCGCAGGTAGTATATTATCGGCTGTATTTGTGTTAGCTCCTGCATTTTGTGCTCTTCCATCCTTTTTCGGTAGTTTAACAAGCTACACTATCTTATCTGGTTCAGCTTTGAGAAACTGCGGAACTCCTCACACTATCGAGAAACGTATAGTAGTGTCACCTAGTCCACTACTAGGTAATTCCGTAAATTTTTTGGCCTTCTATGTAAAAAAAAGGATTTTTTAAAAACTGATTGACCGAAAAAAAGTTTTAACTTTAGCGAATTGTATTTGAATGTACCACTTTCATTACAATCAAATTTTATTAATAATATCTTTTACAGTTTTGCTAGAAGTTTTGCCACTCTTTGACTTTCAGCAAAGTCCTAATAGGCCAATTAGTCTGTTTCTTGGAGTTGTTCCGCATATAGCGTATGGTCTTTTTACTGGCTGGGAATGCACACAGCCAGGGAATTTATCGTAAGTTATCGAAAATATTTCAAACATTATTAAGTCAAACTTCATTTATCTGTCAAAAGGAGGTGTTTCGTGTTGAAATTATGTGAAAAACTACGAATATTGCAGATGTTTTGTGAACATTGCAGTCTACTTCTCTAGGGCTGACCTGAAACTGAAGTTTTAGATTATGTTGTTCTTATGTATACTCTCTACATTGTCTGTGATTAGCCAGAGCGCCCCAACGCGGAGGCTGGTCGAACTTGAATGGCCAAACTCCCATGTTCCTTCATACGTTAGCTCACCGCTTTTCTGACTTCTTCAATAAAGACTTTACCACAAGAGTAAGGGATTATGTATATTCCTAATTCACTGAGAGGTGCCTTTTCATCTTCAGGGTTGTTCAGAAATTTTATTATTTTCGCAGGTGGTTTAAATATGCTCTAGATGTTGTGTTTCTTGAGAATTCTTTCTATGTATTCTGTAATACTACGGATGTAGGGTAGGGTTGTGGTCGTTTTTTCTCTCCTTCTTTAGCAGGTTTTGTTGACTTGTTTTCTTTACTGTATTTTTTCATTGCTTAATCAATTTGTTTGTATTTGTGATTGTTCTGTATCAGGATTTGTTCAACGTTTTGTAATTAAAACGCCGCATCGTAAGCGGGATGCTATCGGGACAGCTCTGTATGCAAGGGAGTTGACGACTAATTGCTTTTGAAATCAGTGCTGATGGAGGAAGGCATTTTGATTTCTGTTTGTATGGGTGAGTTTTCTGTAAACTTTATGTTCTAATGTGTTATTAGATCTTTTGTTAACCATTGCGTCCAAGAAATACAATTTTAAATTTTGTTTAATTTCCATAGTGAACTGTGTATTAGGGTGTGATTAAGTAATAATATCAAAGAAAAACATGTAGTTCATCTAGTTCATGTATCCAGATTACAAAAGTGTCGTCTACGTTACCGCACCAGAATTCCAGCTTAAGCTTGGATTGGTTGAACATTTTAGTTTCTTTATGATCCATAAAGCTGTTGGCTGTTACGAGTGAGATTGGAAAACACATTGCTACTCATGAGGTTTGTTCATAAAACTGGTTATCAAAAGAGAAATAAGTATCATTTAAGCAGTGCTGTTACAAAGGTATGATATCAAAGGGTAAGTGTGCAAAAGATTTGATAGTATTTATTGTATCAGAGATTGGTGCTTTCGTAAAGAGAGATACTCCGTGGAAACTCACTAGGATGTCTTACGCCTAAATGCAAGTCTGTTGTGTATTTTTGATAAAGTCACAAGAGTTTTAAACATGTGTTTTAGAAATTTCTGTGTAAGGACTTAGTTCCTCGGTGTGGAAGCGTGCTAGGTATAAGTTGGTGAGTTTATTGCGCTGATGATCGGTCTCAGCGAAATGTTGTTTTTGTAGATTTTTGGGAGTCCTTAGAGATTTAGAGAGGTAGGACTAGTAGATATTAACTTAGATATTGTTTTTTTGTCAAGTTCATAATTTTTTAGAAGGGCTTTTGTTTTTATGACTACTGCTTTTGTAATTTAAAAAAATGGTATATTTCTTGTCAGTAAAAAGTCCATGAACATCCAAACCATATTTAAACCATCTGCGAAAATAAGACAACTTCTAAACAACCCTAAACATAAAAAGGCACCTCTTAGTGATCCGGTTGTATATAAAATCCCTTGCTCTTCTGGCAAAGTCTGTATTGGAGAAACCGGCAGAGCGATGAGCCAAGGTGTAATGGAACATGAAAGCAAATTTAGGCTAAAAAATTTAACGCAATCAGCACGAGCTGAGCATCATATTGAAACAGGATATGGCATTTTATTTGCCAAAACAATCGCAATCTTAAAGCACCCTAACAACATCAACAGAGACAATAGACATAATACTAATCCGGTTTAACTTTCCATCCTATCAGGCTGAACTGAAACTTCAGTTTCAGGATAGCCCTAATAAAGTAAACTGCAATGATTACGAAACGCCAAAAAGATTCGTAGTTTCGTACACGATTGAAACCCGAAACACCTCCTTTTATTATAATAAAGCATCGTGAAAACATTAAATCTATTGTTTTGTCTAGTTTTAATACACTCTATTTGTTTGCATTAATCAAGCTATATTATTTCTAGAATTCAAAAGTATTTACCGCTCACATTTCAGGCATAAAGCTGTATATCCTAAAAGGCTAATGCAAGCCCGACTATCTATAATTCCACTAGCAGAGTGTATGCGTATTTATCGCAGACGTGTCCTCGTTACAACTAGTGATATTTGTACTCTTGATAAAACTAAAAGAAGAGGCACTTGCATTTGCGACCTAGGAAGCCCTCTAGCGGTCCAATTTCCTCCACTAGTGGTTCCTCATCTTGTTGGTATCATGTCCGACGTCAGAGGAGAGACGTTTGGGGAAGATCCTGACGTTTTTACTAATCTAAATCATCCTGCTATTAATTATTGGATCTATCATGTAGTTAACAACCATGCTGTAGATTAAACCTCTTTTCACAAATACGCCCAATTTCAATTATCGCGAAATGCGTCACTAAGTCATCCAGTCAACCTCACTGATTATTCAAAACGAATGCAAAAAAAATTAATTAATTCAATTGACTGCGATTGCGAAATAAAGTGTTTAAGCGAAAATTTTTGTGAAACACAATTTATTTTAAACATGGTCAATAATTGTATTTAAATCAAATTCTAAAATTTAATTTTTCTGACTTAAAAGATGTTTCATTGATTCTTTCACGAAGTCTATATAATCACTGCAAATCTTAGCAATCCACAAGGTTTTCTTGATAATTCTTTCCGTGCAAAAATTGTAGCATGGCCAAAGGCAGATCTAGCCGTCTGCCGTTTTTATAATAGTTGTTTTAATGCATTGCGATTTTGCGATGCATTAACTTTTATTCTTTATACGTGGTAATTATGGATTCAACACAAGACTTTGAGTTCAGACACACATACAACGTGAATTCTTGCTTTTATTATTGATCATAGAATGTGAAAGTGCTTTCTCTTGTACCATCGGCATGCGCATTGGCTTTGGCCTTATGCGTACTGCTGTACTTTATACAATTATTTTTAAAGCTTGAACCTGACCTTAAAGTAAGTCGGATGTTAAGTTGAAGAGTTCTACAGTAGTTTCCATTAAAAAAAAGTAATTTCAATCTTCTCTAACTGCAGTCAATCGCTGACTTCCATATGCTTTTGAAACCTTCCAATGTTTTTTTTTTACAATACGACAGGTATTTAATAAGACTACTTCTGAGTTACATGTAGGACCCTTCTTGACTTCTACACTGTTAAAAATTGTTAGGATATAACTACACTCTTACTAAAGGAGTGTAAAATAAAATTTCCCTGCCAGTATTAGAACGTGAAATTCTGATACGCGTATTGTTGGTCCAGAAAATACCCGCCGTTCACGATACAAGTACTTTACAATACCGTTATTTTTCTAGCGGATGAGTGATTCCCTATTTATGTAAGATGAGAATTGTGCTTGGACAGAATAATAGTAGCACATTCGAATTAGACATGGTCAGTTAGGGTTTGATTCTCCGTGCCTAAGAATTTCGTTTTTTTCAACTTTCTTCCGCAACATTTCATTACGTGTGTGACAATATTCCAAAACATGTATTCCAATATAATATAACAATACCAGTATTTTCAAACTTTAATATACTGCATCAGACCATTATCTAACGTTTTAAAACTAAACCAATACATTCAATAGAAAGTTCTAGGAAACATTTTTCACGGTGTACATTTGTTTCAGACGTTTACAATTATATAAGAAGAACCTACAACCTAGCATGACTCCTAACATCAAAAGAAGCTGCTCCCTACGAAGTGAATGCCCAATTACGCATCTAGAAGAGATCAGTTTATAATCTTGAGTAAGGTTTTATATGTTTTATCCAATAAATCGACAAGTTAATAATTATTATTACTGTAAACAATATTTTAAAAAATTTCGAAGAATTTTAAAAGACATAGAAGATTTTTAATGATTTGAAAGGATTTTAATAGATTAAAAAGTATTTCAAAAAGATTTTAAAGTATCCTAAAGCATCTCAAAGGACTACGATTGTATATTGCATAACTAGGGGAAAGATCTTGTTGTCCCTACGGAAAGGAAAAAGTTTTAAGGGCGAGCCGTAGGCAAGCGCGCCACAGGCGGACAAGACGGTGCAGAGTTCTGAAAGCATTTCCTAAACTGCAGAAATAGAGAGTTCTCTCCCGAGTAACACACAATATTTTTTTAACATCTATGATTTAAGAACTTTTCATACATGCCGGTTGGTTGCGAAATTTCGTTCTTCGAAGCTGCAAGCCAAGAAGGGAAAAAAGTAATTTCACAGATAAGGCTTCATTTAACGTTTATTAACGTTTAACCTATAGTGACAAAAATTATGGTGGCAATAAAACATAAAACCATTCGAAATATGAAGTCGGCTTAGCATTTTCAACAACAAATGTAGACATGGTGTCACTCTATCGCTATACTATCTTTCTTACAGACTGCGACCTTCAAAGAAAACATAGTCTGTCGTCGACACGATATTCGTACACTTACGTGAAAACAATACAAATTCTTTCGACTAGGTCATTTTTCTACTCCTTCAAAAGAAAAAAGTGATTTCTACTCACACCGCTAAAACTTTCCAATCTCGCGCATATGGTGGAGAGGCAGACCTGTAATTAGTAAGAAGGGAAGGCATTCCTATAAGCAGTCAGAAAAATATTCTAGATCACTTTGCAACCCTTTACAAATGTCTAGTGGTAAAGGGCAGAAACTTCTTTAAATGGTCACAAAAATTGTTCAGGTCACACTAGTACACCTTTCCACAATCTCGAGGAAGGGCATGACGACACATTTGTGACTGTTTGCCCAAATAGTTTAGGTTACGTCACTACCGCTTTTTAATGTTTCATAAAAGCGGAAAGTCACTTCTTTGACTGGTCACAGAAAAAGTTTAGTTCACACCGCTACCCCTTTCAAAAATAGCTTGGGGTCGGGAGGACACCTCGGTGAATAGTCACAAAAAGGCTGTGTCATACCGCTAGCCCTCTCCAATGTCTTGTGGTAACCCTATGATAAGTCACATAAATACTCTAAGTTTCAATCTTAAAGTTATTCACCCTCTTGTTAAGGATGATATTTTATCATGATTTTTAAAATAAAATAATTTTCCAGTCTGCATGTTTCGATATTGTAACACAGTTATCTTAAATGAAATATGTCAAGTGCCCAAAAACAATATTTTCCGATCGGATAAAATTCGGTAAAGAAAAATATTCGTCAGCACTGGTAGAAAAACTAACATGTTTCGAGGCCAATGTATACCTTTATATGGTTTAAAGAACAAATCCTAAAGATTCTTAGATGATCCTCTTTCTTATTAAATTCTAATAAACCATCGAAAGCTTCATAATTAAGACTTGTACTTTTGTTGTTTTTCCGAATGATCCTTTTGAATAAAAAGGAATTATTCTTTGTTTCTTGTTCTTCACCAAATGTCAAACACAACAGTTGCAGAACACTCAGATAGATAGGAAAGGAAAATATTTTATATTAAATATCTAATTGTAAAACTACAAGGAAAAAATGCATGCATGCACTGAATTGAATATTCTTAATTATTGCAAAACAATGCAAAGAATAAAAAGCGCAGTTGCACTCATCAATTAAAAAAATACTATAAATTCGTTACCAGCTTTTGGAAATTTTAACATAGCATATTGCGATAAGTTGTAAAGTTTAAATTCATATTTTATAAGCGATGGGAAATCATGTTGTAATTAATTAAGGAAAGTGGCCACCGTAGGGTTTGACAAATTTCTAAGTCGTGATTATACATTCAAAAATTTGATGCTGATGTGATTATCAGGATTTTGTACAGTTAGTTATGTAACTAGAAAGTTTTTCTAAAACAAGAAATTGTTCTAATTCTTAAAGTCACTTTGTATCAGCACCTTCGGTATTAGCACTTAGCACCTAAACTGTTTTAAAATATTCACTATAATACTTAATGGAAATTGATAAATTTGTTTACTAATTCTATTTTTTAAGTACATTGTTTTTAATAGAGTTTTTAAACACGAATCAGATTCATAAATAAATATGTGACAAGGAAAACCTCATTTTTGGAAATCCTAATTTTTATTAAAATTTGTCTAAATATTACTTTAGTTAATTTTAATTAGGCTTATATGGAAACACACCCAAACAAAAGCCGGAAACTCACAAGGCAGAACCGATGGAGCTGCATTCGGCGAGTAGAAAAGAATAAGTTTTACTAATTGCAAGATGGATCGGTCAAAGTCAGAATGCGCAGTTTCGACATAAACAAGTCGAACGGCCTTCTCTTGTCCTATAATACAGTTAGTAACAGAAGCCAAATCCCACTTATCGTGGGAAAAATTACGTTCTTAAATAGTACAAGATCTCTTACTTTAACATTACGTCTACGTAAAAACCACTTGGTTCGCTTCTGCAATGACTGCAAATAATCAAGAAATCGCAAGCGCGAAAATTGTTCTGAAAATTTTTAGTAATATTGCTAGCAAGACAAGAGATTCCCAGAAACATTATAAACCGAAACGGTAGGTACAACTGTTAACGTTATACGTAAGAAGTGGTCAGGGGTGAGGACCTCACAACTTTGCAGATCATCATTAGCAGCCACTAAAGGCCGGGGATTCAAATAACTATTAATTTGACACAAAAAGGATTAAATGCAAAGTTGTGCCATCCGATGCTTGATAAGATATTAAGTTTGGATCCTCCTGTACCTTCTGGAAAGCTTGCGAAGCTTTCGATTAGCACCGCAAAAATTTAGCCTATTATCACTACATAAATCCGTCGGAATACTGCGTTGCGAAGCGAAACGTCTAAAGGCGGCAATGAACGAGGCTGCAGGATAATCATGAACTAATTCTAAGTGAATTTTTTTTACAGCAAAGCAAACAAGAATCGAAATCTAAGCCTTGTGCGATTTCATGACGCGACCCGAACTTAAGAGAACAAAATATGGACCTGCGTAGTCAACTACAGTATAAGAGAAAGGACGTGAGGGTGTCACTCTGAAGTTTGGAAGCTCGCTCATCAATTGAACTCCGGCATGTAAGAGATTGCGATGAAATTGCTATAATACAAGACTCGATATCGTATGCTTAGGCAAAATGGCGGGAGATTCCTAATACACTAATAATTTTGATTGACGTAACCAGCCACCAAGACGAATAATTCTATTACAATCGATTAATGGATTGAGCCTTTTCAAATGAGACTTAGTAGGGAGAGCTTGAACATTCTTTAGAGAAATAATTTCGTGAGCAAACGAAT
>JAUELO010000292.1:2626230-2645542 GCA_032357855.1 Amphibolips quercusostensackenii | reverse complement strand
TTGACCAACATTATTTCTGTAGCCAGTCACAGAAGTGACTCCCGCCACGAGACGCTGGAAAGGGGTAGGGATTTGATCAAAATTACGACTGCGATCAGTCACACGGACGACTTTCCGCTCTGCACGAAATGATGGAAAAAAGTACAAATTTATCTAACTTAATGTTTGTGACCAGTCATAGGGGTTTCTTCACGCCCCTTGCGAGACGCTGAGAAAAGGTAGAGTATGACCAACATTATTTTCTCTTTTGAAAATGAGTTTAAGGCTTCCAGGTATAACTTGGCTGTGCAGAAAATTAAGTTTGATTTATAAATATATTCTTTCAGTTTTTGCAAGCCTGCTTCTTATTACTCTTATTGTCTTGTATAAAATAACTTTTCTACTTTAATTTTCACTCTCTTTTTAAATACAGTCAGTGGTTTTCATTTTCTTTTGAAAGATGGAAAATAAATATCAAATTAAAAGAAATGTTTCAAGTACGCACTTTTAGCCCGACCGGGTAGTCAAAGATAAATGTACGGACAGCCTGTACGTTTAGACTGCCCGCGTAGTCAAAGCTTGAGATACGGACAGTCCGTTCTTCTAGTCTAGCTTACCTACACGTACAGACAGTCCATATTTTCAGCCAAACCGAGATAAACGACTTACGGACAATCCGTCGCTTTAGCCCAGCCGTATAGCGGGAAGTAAAGTTACGGACTGTCTGGACTAAACGACACTACGTAAAAAAAGAAGACAATTTTCCAACTAGAATGATGATTCATTTGCCGAAATTATTATTTTTTACAAAGTAGTTTTACTTTTAACTAAGTAGTTGAATTTTCAATCAAAAAAGGTATATTTAAAATTTAGGCAGTTCAAAAAAAGTAAGAATACGTGAACTTACCTTTCTTAAATTTTGTAGTTCTGTGTCGTACCTTCTAAAAAGCTACTGTTGTTTCGCGTTTGAGCCATTCGCTCTATGATGGATCTCACGTGCGTCAAAGTGAAAGAGAGGACAGTTCAAGCTCTCTGATTGGCTGTCCGCTCCTCTCTCTTGTCAGGATTCGGCGAAAATCTGATTTTCTCGTGTTCGCAAGAATTAAAGATTTCTAAGAAGTCAGACTGTACGTTGAGTTTCCAGCATTTAAGTCGATAATTTTACTTGTAATAAGATACTTAAAGGCTATTATTGAGAGTAGATAAAAGTTTAATTCAATTGAAGTTAACATTAAAATTAGGTTGACAGCAAAGTGAAATTTAAAATCCTGATTCCAAATTTCCGACAATGTGTTGACCGACTCATTTCCAGAAAAACAATTAATGCGGATCAATTAATTGTGTTTGCAGAGGAAAATGATGGTCGTAATAAGTAGGTGTATATCAAGTTCTCAGCCCAAAAATATGCATTTTTAATTCAAAAGTTAATTAAAAAAAAAATTGGTTAAGTAAAGAGCTGAAAATATGTATTTTCTATAAATGAGTTAAATGTTCAATTCAAAGAAGATGAGTTTTAAGCAAAAAAAAATTAAAATTTTATTAAAAACTATACATTTTTAACCAAAAATAAAATAAATAAATTTCAAGTTGAAAAATAAATTTTGCACAAAAAAAAACAAAATAAAAAAAAGTACATTATTTTTTAAATTTAGAAATATAAATTTTGAACTAAAAAAGTAAAGTTAAAACAAAAAAAATTAAATTTCAATAAAAAAAGTTGAGTTTGCAAAAATATGAAATTTTCAATTAGGTAGTTGCATTCATAATCAAATAATTGAAATTTTTATTAAAGAAGACAATTTTGAAGGAAAAACTTAGTTTCCAATCTTGAAAGGCGAAAGTTTAACAAATGTTTAAATTTTTCTTCAAAAAGAATGAGTTTTAATCAAAATAAATGAATTTTCAAGCAAATAGTTAAATCTTAAAATAAATGAGATTAGAAGCCAATTAGAAAAAGTTGCATTTTAAACAAAATAGTTGAATTTTTAAGCTGAAAAGATAAATTTCCTAGAAGACAGACATTGTCAACTAATTTATTTCATCAAAATTAAACAAGTTCAGATAAATTCGTAGGCAAGACTCTAAATGAAGTTAAGTTTTTCGTTTTGATCGATATTTTGAGACAATTTTCGCAGGGTATGGAAAATTAGAAAGAAAAAGGAACTCCTTCTAATCTTATTTTATTCAAAATTGTAACATTTGGTTAAGAATTTACATATTCAGTTGAAAATTTGTCTATTTTTCTTAGAAGTTAAACTATTTTGTTATAAATTTAAATATTTAAACTAAAATAAATACATTTTTTGTTTAAAATTCAATAGTTTAGTTGAGAATTGAATGTTTTGTTGTAAATTCATCTTTTCGTGTTTGAAAGTCAATTTTTTCTGTAAAATTGACCTTTTTCAGTTAATTGCTTTTTAAATCTAGCTTGACTTTTTATTAATTGTATCGAATTTATTTTATGATTTTTAGATTGCTCTAAATTCACTGAAATTTTACAGAAATTAGTAAAGGTTTTTTATATTTCATATTCATATGTATCCCATGAGCGTGGCAAAAAGTACCCTTTAATCCTTATATTCTGTTCTGGTTTGGTTTTTCATGTTCTGGTCTTAGTTTTATTTGTTTGGAATGCTATATAAGTAGTAAAAAATTTCCTTTCTCGGCAAAATTTTGGAAAATATGAAAAAAATTTTTAAATGTAAAATTGTTCACATAAAAACGATAAATAATTTTTCTTCAGATCATTTTTTGATGAGACGCATATTTTTAGTTTGAGTTGCGATAAATGTTGTCAAAACAAAAAATTCAATTTTGCAGTCAAACAATACATAATACGAAAAAAGTAAATGGACAGAAATTGTTCACCTAAAAAAGGTCTTAAAATTCAATACAAGATACAAAAAAATAAGAGTTGTTTGACATTAAAACATCGACAAATTTGTTATCATGAATTTTTTTCAAGAATGCCTAGTTTTTGTTGTAATTGTAAAAGATAAGATTAAAATAAAATTTCTGCGAATTTAAGTTAAACTATCTTTTGATAGGACGCATAGTTATTGTCTGAAAACTCTAAGCAAATATCTAGATATAGTTTAGTCAAAAAATTTGGTTTAATAAAATGTTATTGTATCTTGTGCCGTTTTTTAAAACAGTCAACTTTCTTAGTTTTTAATTTATTTTTTACGAATTTAATATAAACTACCTATTCTATTAAAAAGCGATTTTTAACAAATTTGTAGCTCTTCTTTCGGTGAACAAATTTTGGCTATTTATTTCTTTCTTAGCTTGTGTCGTTTGCCGGAAAATTCATTTGTCTTATTCTTAATTTTGTTTTTTATAAGCGAAAGAAAAACTACGCGTCTTATCAAAAAGTAGTTTATGTAAAATTTGTAGATCTTTTTTGGCTGCTCAATATTTGTCGCATTACCTTTGTTCGTGTTTTGCATAGTTTGACTAAAAAATGAAATTCCATATGCTTCATTAGTTTTTGTGCGATAAAAATTATAATTTTTGATATTTTCCAAATTCAAAAAGTTGTTATGATTATATTGTAGGGCTTTCTAAAAGCGAAGTTTTTGCTCTGCTGACTTTTTGCCGTATCCTGCGTTTTTTGTCTGGAAATTTTTATTTTCGTTTTTTTTTTCAATTTTAGAAATGCTATAATTCTGATCTTTTTTCTGATCAAAAAAACTTTTAGAGATAAATTGTTTGAATTGTTAAGTGATATAAATATTCACACATCGAATTTTTAAATCTTGAAAAAATTTTCTAACTTTTTAAATTTTGATGCAAAATATCTGGCTAACGAACTTGACCTTCAGTTTCTGACACTAAAAGAGTGTATCAAAGGCCTATTTTTTTATTTTATTTTTTATAATTATCGTGCTTACAGACAGACGTACAGATATACAGAAAGACACACATTAGTAAAAATCTGTTTTTCGGGCTTAGGGGGTCTTAAAACGTAGGCATTTGATAAAAACCCGGGGGGGGGGGTCAAATTTAACACAAATCAAATACTGTTTCTGAGGAGTATGTAAAAGACTAGTTTTCGATAAAGTAGTTGAGCTTTTGAAAAAATTATTGAATTTTGAAGAAAATAAGACAAATCATCTGCAAAGCAGTGAAGTTGTTTACTCTGAGATATTACTTTTAAAAAGAACATAATATTTCACTTAATAGTTCAATTTTCATCAAGATTGTTATTTTTTTCACCACACAATCGGATTAAAAATAAATAAATAAGGGCAGCAAGAATAAGTGCACTTACAGGATCGAAAGAAGTAAGAGCCTTAAGAGTTTTGAAGTCTCTTGGCACATTAATATAACAAAATTAAAAAGGTATTCTTAAGGTTGATGTAGCAATTGACTGTATAACCACAGCATCCTTTAATGTTTTTTGAAAATTAATTTTGAACCAAACAATTTAACTTTTGAGCCAAAAAGCAGAATTTTTTACAAAATAGCTGTATATTTAAGCTACACATTTTTTACTAAAATGATAATTCTTAAATAAAAAAAATTAAGTTTTTTAGCAAGGACTTTAACCTTAAACTATGGAGTTGATTTTATAAATAAAACATTTTGATTTTTAACTTCGTCAATACATATTATACAAAAAAAGACAAATTCTCAACAAGGAACGTTAATTTGTAATCAAAAATTAAATAGCTACGTCATAACCTAAAGAATCAATTTACAAGAACAAAAAAGAAAAAAGAGATGGATCCTTAAAAAACTTTTGTTTGTTACAATGTAGTTCAATCTTCAATCAAATCTTGGAATTTTTGACCCACAAGTAATCAAATTTTAGAAAATAATTGCATTTATAAAACTAATGAAATTTTAAACCAAGTAGTAAAATTTAGAGCTAAACTAGATAAATTCCGAACCAAGAGTATCATAGTTGCCTTCATAATCCGAAATATTTTTTTAATTGGGTCCTATGAATTCATTTTGCATTAATATTCAAGAGAATAAGAAAGTAAAAAAGAAACTTTTTTTTAAAAAAGTAAAAATAAAATTATTGAAAAATTAATAAATTCAAAGAAAAGAGAGGAGTAGAGGGAAAAGTGTGAAGTCAGAAATATGAAAATGATTCTAAAACTTGTTAAGCTTTAATTGAACGGAAGCTTTTCAGAGCAACTTAACTTCCGCGATATTCGCTAATTTTTTTCAAATTTATCATCAGAGAGCGTACTTAATGTTATATCATTTGTAAAGCTACTTTCGCTGTTATATGCCCCCCCCCCTCTGTACCCGAACGTTGCTCCTGGCGCGACTTCCTGCACCCTAAGTTTGCAATGCAGTTTATGGATGGCCTCTCAAGGAAAATCAATTGAAAAATAGGATATTATTAGAAAAAATACGCCTGATGAAGTCTTATCGTCAATAAATTTATTTTCCTAAATACAATTGTATAATATATCAGGGACATGATATTATGAACTATTTAATTTGCATTCATATTGTTTGTCGTTATAGTTGTCATATTTAACCAGAAGCTTTACTTCTGACAGGGGTATCCGAAGCTTCCAGTTTTATCTGGATGATTTTGTATTTGAAACTCATGCGAAGCAGCATTCTCCTGTGACTGTTAGGAATAATAATTATTTGGCAGATCATGAAAACCTTGTTGTTGAGGAAGAGATCTATATGGGGGAATCATACCAGAAGATTGAATTAAGGGATTATGATCGTAATTATGTGTTGATGTTGAAAAAGAAGAAGACCAACTTGCAGGATTGATACTATCAGATTGAAGATGATGATCAAGATTGTAATTCGGTGTTGATGTTTGAAAAGAAGAATGCTCAATTGGAGGAATCAGAGTATGGGGTGAAAAGAAATCACCATGATTGTAATTCGGTGTTGAGAGTGAATAAGAAGAAGACTCACTTGGAGGATTCATACTATGAGATTGATGCGAATCATCATAACCGTGATTTCTTGCTATCAGTGAAGATTGATGAGGCACATGATGAAAAACTCCTTGGTCGTCGATGTATATACTGCCAGGCGCATCATGGCCTGCAGTGTTTTCATATGAAGTAGGAGAATGATCTTGAATGTGAGGTAAGGTTTGAGGAGGATGATGAGGTACTTGGTGAAAAACTCCTTGATCGTCGATGTATATGTTGCTAGTTGCATGATGGCCTACAGTGTTTTCATACGATGTAGGAGAATTGCCCCCAATGTGCGAAGGAGGTTGAAGAGTATGATTCGGCATTGGATATTGATATCCTTCGAGATCCATGTATGCATTGGCAAGCGCGTGGTAGTTCAAATTTTTTTCAAACAAACTAAGAGATGTACCCCCAATTTGAGGCAAAGCTTCAGAAAAGTGGCTATGATCGTTCGTTATGGTTTCAAAAGCCGGCCTTCCTTGATACGGATTAGGATGAGGCTCAAGCTCAGGTACAGAATTGTGTATTGTTTTAGACGGGACTCTACGTTTAGTGAATCTAGAAGTCCAAAAGCCACTGGCTGTGTTTTCCTCTGCTGACGAAGAAGACGTTGCAGCGAATCTGAGATCGGTTAGTCTCTTTCTGAAAGCACTCCTCTTTTCCTCTGTTTCTTTTTTTTTTAGTTCTTTTAATCTAGCTGCGTTTTCTAGGGCTTTCGGAGAATTCAATTTAGCTTGTCTGCGTTCCTTCCATTCCTTGTTAAAAGCATTTCTTTTTTCGTCTGTTTCTTTTTTTTTTAGTTCTTCAAGTCTTGCTGCTTCTTTCAGTTTTTCCTGAAAGTATATTCCAGATTGTTTGCGTTCCTCCATTGCAATTTTGAATGCATTTTTTCTTTTCTCTGCTTCTATTTTGGTTTGTTTTTTCTGTCTTTCAACTTCTTGTGCCCTTGCGAGTGCTTTTGCTTCCTTCTTTTTTTGTCTTTCAAGAGATGCAGCAGCCATTTCTTTCTTCTCGATTTTTGCTCTTGTCGCATGGTCTATTCTTGGTACTATAGAAGTTCCATGGAGACCTATTTCGTCTACAGTGTTTGAGAAATTTAATTCTGCTTCAAGTTCCGCTTGTTTTTTTGCTTCTTCTTCTTCCTTAGCCCGTTCTTTTGCTTTCTTGGCTTCTTTTCTTGCTTGTTTGGCTTCTTCTTTTGCTTCTTCCCATTTTTTTATATTGACGAATGATGTTTCTGTAGAAAGACAAGAAAAAAATTTTTCGGAATTTTCAATTACGAAAATGTATTTGATGGAAAGCACGGATAATCTACGACATTTCTTTACATATGCTTCAGGACGTGATCGTATGCTCGGTCTGGCTGTTGTGAACCCCACGAAGTGTTTATAGTTAATCCCTAACGAACAGCACACTGTTGCTCCTCCAGTCTTTTTTTTTAGTCAAAAAAGCATATATCTATGACATAATTGATACTGGCTGGTTGAAAATTTAACTTCTTGTTTAAAAATTTGTGTTTTTTGATTAAAAATTAGACTACTTGTTTAAAAATTCAATCACTTAACTGAAAATTTAAGATCTTTGTTGAAAATTTATTTAAATTATTTTATTAAAAGTTTTTCTCTCTCAAAACCCAATTTTTTAAGCTGAAAACTTGAACTTTATATTTTCGTTTAGAAATTCAGTTTTGCATTTGATGCAAAACTAAATTTAGTTGCATTTGCCCCCTTTTGGTTGATGATTTAACTATTTTTTTTTAAATTTGTCATTTTAACTGAATTAAATTGCTTTTCGTTCAAAGTCAGAATATTTCTGGCTGAAATATCGAATGTTGATTTATTTATTAAAAAGAGGTCCTAGAGAATTAACAATTTGATAACATTTTCAAATCTTAGTTTCGTTTTTGTATTTAAAATTCGAAAACTCCATTCGTGTTCTGTGACTCGAAGAACCCTCTCAAACTGACTTCGATAAAAATATACCAATTTAATTATCTTAAAATTTTAGTTACTTTCTGAAATATTCAAATTTTTAGCCTAATTTTGCGTTCCGTGACTCGACCTTTTCCATGACATTTCGAACTGACTTCTATAAAAGCATTCTTATTTTATACAATTTTGAAAAATTGACTTAACCATAAGTGTTTTGAAATTTCGACCTAAAATTTGTGTTTTATGAGTGGAGAATATGGTGATCTAAAATTATTTTTTTGAATTTTAATGCTCATCGCCCGGAAATTCTTTCAAATCCATAAAAAATAAACTCTTTTTTTTGTTTAAAAAAAAATAGTTAGAGTCGGCGCAAGCCGCGTAAAGTTTAACACGTCTTTAGCATTATCAACACAAACGTTTTTGTAAATTTTATTAACAATTGTCAGTATTGCGTGATTCGAGTTAAAACCTAATATTTCTTTTAACAATTAGCAATAGAATACAAAAAAATTATTACTTTTTAAATATTACCCTCAGTAGTGTGTTTTATAGGCTCTTGAAGAAACTAAAGATAGTGAGATGTTTACATAAATATTTTAAACTATTTATTATTGTTTTTAGCGATTTCCTTTTAGAATTTTTATCAAATTTTTAATTAAATCAAGATAATACTAGATTACTGTTAACAAGCTTAATTGTTTAAATTATTTATTATTATTTTTAGTAATATTTCTTTAGAATAATGCTACAAAACTGCGTTTTTCAATAAAATTTTTAACTAATTGTATACTTTACACTTGGGGTGAGTGAGAAAGTGGTAAGTACGGTAAGTAAGTGAAGAAAGGTTAGAAAAAGGTACGGAAAAAGGGCAAGGGGGAACTTAAAAGGCAAAATGGGTAAAGGAGAAAAAGGTAAAGGTGTAAAAAGGTAAATGTTAAAAGAAAGAAGAGCAATAGGAAATGAAATGAGGAAAGGAAAAATAGAAGAGGAGAAAAGAAAAAAGAGGCAAAGGAGGAATAGGAAAGGTTGAAGTAGAAGAAGAAAGAAAAAATTGTGAAAGATAAAAGTAGAAAGGGGACGGGGGCAAAGGGAAAGGGAAAAAAGAAAATTGGGACAGGGCAACGGGAAAAAGGGGATAGAAAAAAAGGAAAATGGGGCAAAGAAAACGAAAAAAGATTTAAAAAAATGCAAAGAAGAAAACGCGAAAGAAAAAAAAGGAAAGGGTGAATTGCAGAGAAAATGTGAAAAAAGAAAGAGGAGACAAGAGGGAAAGGGGTGAAGAGGAACAAGTGAAATGAAAAAAAGCCATTAGAAAATAAAAGTAGCGAAAGGAGAAATAAGCAAAGTAAAGTGTGAGGGGAAAGAGAAAAGAGGAAAGTAAAAACTGAGAAGGAAAGTAAAAAGGGGACAAGGTCGAAAGGAAAAGGGAAAGAGAAATTGCGGAGAGGGAAAAAAATGAAAGAAGACAGAAAAAATGAGAATGTAAAAGGAAAAGGGAAACAGGGAATACAACAAGGCAAAGGGTTAGCATATAGGATTATGGAAATGTGGAAAGGAAATATGAAAAGGAGGAAAGAGGTAAAAAGAAAAAAAGGGAAAAGGGCAAGAGCAACAAAAGAGGAAAAAAGGGAAGTAAAAAATAGAAAAAGGATAAGGGCAAAGAAAAAATGAAAATGGGATAAGAAAAATAAAGAAAGAAGAAGGTGAAAGCAAAATGTGAAGAAGAGGTAAAGAGGAAAAAGGTAAATGAGAAATAAAAAGAAGAAAAGGGAAATTAGTATTAGTGAATGGAGAAGGGGGAAAGAGAAAAAGGAATAAGGTCTAGAAAAGGGGGAAAGGGGAAAGGGGTGAATGGGAAATCAGAAAGGTTCAAATAGAATGGGAGTAGGGGATAAAAGAAAGGGGTATAGGGGAATAAGTGACAGGGAAATCTATACAGTGGAAAGTAATAATGGGTAAAGCGGAAAGGGGGAAACAGAAATGAAAAGGAAAAGGGTCGTTGAAAAGAGGAAACAGGGAAAGGGAAATGGGAAAGGGATAAGGGAAAGGGAAAAAAATGAATGGACAAGAGTGCAAAGGAAAAATGGAAAAGTTTCTAGCGCATGTGGAAAGGGTGAATAGAATAAGTGAGAAAGATACATAAAAATAAAGAAAAGGTAAGAAAACCACGAAGCAAGAAGGGAAATGTAGGAAATATAAAAGAAGAAAGTAACATTGAAAAGGGAAAAAGGAAAAGGGGGATTGAAAGGGGAAAATATGGAAGGAGAATTGAATATAAAAAAAGGGAAAAGGCAATAGGAAAAAGGATAAAGGGGCAAGTGTTAAAGAGAGAAATGGCAAATGTTGAAGCGGAAGGGAAAAGAGGAAAAGGAAAATGAGAAAGAGGAAAAGTGAAAAGGGGAAACGCTAAAAAGGGAAAAGAGGCTCTAAGTCGATCAGAATTCAAGCCGCGACCAAAGCTCTAGAAAAATGCGTGGGACCCGCTTTTTAGCAGCTCAAATTAATTTTTATTAACCTTTAAGAAAACAGACAAACTAATTTACTTGAAAAAATACAATACTATTTAAAAAATCATTTTTACGCAATTTTATTTATAATTAGTTTACGACTAGCTTATCATAGCAAAATTAAAGTCTTATAAAAAACAACCTTTTTACATTACTCTGAGAGTTAATATTTATGAACAATAACCAATTGTTAAAATAAGAATGTTTATTAACTTGCACTAATTATTGCTTCTATAAGTGAAAAGTGGACAAAAAGCTCAGGAGCTCAGAAATAACCACAATTGTTTACCACTTATCTAAGAAAAGATAGTTATTAAGAATAATTAATTATTTAAACAACTTTGTCAACTTGCTTTATTTTTTCATTTAATAAGTAAAAGTGGGTAACAAATGAAAAATTTTAGAAAAAGCCAAACCTATTTAGCAATAATGAACAAGAGGATAGGCATAAAAAATAACAATCTATTCAAATAATCATTTCTGTTAGGTTAAATAAATTATTGTTTACTCTGGATGAAAAGTGGACAAATAGTTTAAAATTTTGTAAAAAATAAAAAAGTGACTATCGCAGATTTTTTTTAAATCTTTACGTTTTGAGATTACTAAAATACAAGAAAATGGTTTAATGACGTTGTCTGTCAGTCATTACCGTCGTTGTCGCTGTAGTTGAAGTCGTTGTTGTCGTCTGTATACCGGATAAATCTTAAAAGACTAATCGGATTGGATTTTGCTTTGGCACACAGTTTAAGGGACTTCAAGAAATTTATAAAAATGGCTTATTTCGATAAAAAGATAATGATCAGAGTTATAGCATTTTCAATATAAAAAACAAACAAAAATGAACATTTCAAGGCGAACAAAGAATGACATAAAAACGTATCAATAAACAATCGTTAATTTTCTAAATTTTCACAAGATTTTTAAACAACTTTTGTATCAATATGAAAAATTTAGAGTTTATATTTTTATCTCTCAAAAAACAATAAAAAATTCAAAATTCCATTTTACGGTTAGACTATGCAAGATACGGAGAAAGATTATTTTCCAAAAATTGTGCAATCAAGAAAGGTCAACAAAATTGGCATTTATCATTTTTTATAGGATGCATAGTTCTTGTTTTATTTAGAAAAACCACATTCAAAATAAAAAAATCATGTTTTTGGACAAAGGACACTAGCTACGAAAAAAATATGACAAATGTTGTTTACCCGAAGAGGAGCTATAAACTTGTTATCAATCATTTTTTAATGGAACGCGTAGTTTTGGTTCTAATAAAAAAAAATTAAAATTAAAATTAAAAATTATATTTTTGAACAAAGGACACAAGCTATAAAAAATGAATAGACTGAATTTGCTTATCCAGAGGAGAGCTGTAACTTCCTTGGGCGCGCGACTGTTAATTCTCGCGCTTTGCACTCGATAATGTATTGATTTCGCGCTTTGCGCTTGTTTATGTATTTACCTTGAGTTACGCGTTCGGTTTTTGTATTTCCTCCACATTTGTGCACAGACTCTTACAATTGAAAGGCAAAGCATCGACAGCTGTAATTTGGTGATAGTCTCTTTATTTAAAGCTCCTTCGGCTTCAACGAACACATTCTTATCACGTATTCCGTGCTTCGCACTTAATTTTATCTGAAGTGAGAACTTTTCTATATTGAGTTCAACTATATTATATCAAACACATAATATATTTATTTATGTACCTCTGCCTGTGACTGCTCAGTCACATATTGCAAAATAAAGTACAAATTTTATTCTTTACCATCATTTTAATATTTGTTTTTTATTTTGCATTATATTTTATTATCAGCTACCCTCATAATTGTATCATTTAAATACATTTGCATTATCACAATTCATAATTTGCATTGGTATAGAAACATACGTTTTTTAATTGTCTTGTTTTTATAATTAAAGAAGTGAGCATTCTGTTCTTCATAAAATTATTTTAATTATTTTTAATATTATTTTTTATGATCAAAAGGAAATCTACTGGTCCCACCTCAAAATTATTAATAAAAAATTTAGAGATCCTTTTTGGTTGACAAACGCTTGTTAATTTTTGTTCGTACTTATTTCGTCTTTCAAGAAAATTTTTTTTATTATTTTTATTTTTAATGTTATTTTTACAATTGAAACAAAAAATACGGTTTGTATTAAAAAAATTACCCAATGCAATATTTCTAGCTCTTTTGTAGATAAGTAGGTTTTGTGTACTTATGTTTTTCATAGCTTGTGTTGTTCCAAAATTTGTTGCTTTGTGTTTGGAGAGAAACTGTTGTCTAGTTTCTTTTTGTAGCTTGTGTTTTTCGTCCAAAAATTTAATTTTTTATTCCTAATGCTCTTCTTCACCAATAAAGTGGAAACAGCGCATCCTATAAGAAAATTATTTTTAGAAATTTGTAGAAATTTTTTAGGTAAACAACTTTTGTGTTATCATTTTTTCCCGTAGCTTCTTTTCATTGGCAAAAAATTTGATTTTCTTATTTTTGATGTTTTTTACAAATTGAACAAAAACTGCATGTCCTACCAAAACATAATTTTTAATGAGTGAGTAGATATTTTATGAATGAATAAGTTTTGTCTTTCAATTTTTTTTTGTATCTTTTATAGCTTAACCAAAAATAGAATTTTTAGTTTTTCAAGAAAATTCTTTAAGTTCTTGTGACAATCTAATAGGGTTTTTTTTAGAAAATTTTTTTTGTTATATTGACTTCTTTCATGTCGTGCGATTTGTTTATCTTTTTCTGCAGTATGAATAGCCGTCAATAGTGTTTTTAATTTTTTAAAAAGTAGTCTATAAATGTTTCAAAATGCTCTTACTTTCTGATTTTTTATCAAAAATGGCTATCTAACGAACTTGATCTTTTTTTTGGTCCTTAAGACTGTTTGACAAAGCACAATCTAATCCGATTTGTCTTTTAAAAGTTTTTTCAGTATACAGGCGACGACTAAGACCACTACAACAACAGACAGACACCGACGTAAAAACTATTTTTTTCTCACTCAGGGTGTTTCGAAACATGTAGGTTTAAAGAAATCCCCGATAGTCAGTTTTTTATAAAAATAACACTTTCTCATTATAATGAAAATGTTAAAAAACTTGCATGGTGCACAAGGTACGAAAAAAAAATTAGACAAAAGTTATTCACTAAAACAGGATTTACAAATTTATGAATAATAATTTTCAGTCAGGGTAGTTAGATTTAATTTCAATGGTCAAAAATAGGATTATAAATAAAAAAATTACATTTTTCAAAAAACTACCGGAGAAAAGAATAAGAATAAAGAGACAAAAGTTGTTCAGCCAACAAAGATATACAAATTTGTTATAAGCCATGACAGGATGCGTATTTTTTTACATTCCCATTATAATAAGAAGGTGTTAGTTTTATGCAGGAATTGACTTTTGGGGATTTTTTCAAATCTCTATGTTTCGAAACCCACTGAATCCAAGAAAATCGTTTTTACGATAGTGTCTGTCTGTCGTTGTCGTCTTTGTCGTCGTAGTCGATTACTGTAACAAGTTTCTGATTTTACATAAAAAATCAAAAATTCCATTTTTAGTCTCTTTAAAAAACAATGAAACATAAAGAATTTCCTTTTGTGGTCATACTATGCAAGATACGCAAAAAGACCATGCATCAAAAGAAGATCTTTAAATTTATTGTTGATTATTATTCGATGAAACGCGCAGTTTTGGTTATAACCGTGAAAAATAAAATTAAAAATAAAAAAATTTAATTCTTAGACAAATGACACGAGCTAAGAAAAAAAATGTATAGACAAAATATACTTATCCAAAAAAGAGCTAAAGATTTGCCATCAATAATTTTTTGACATGACATGTGTATTCGTTTTGATCGTAAGAAATAACATCAGAAATAAAACAATTACATTTTTTGTAAAACAATACAAGGTATGAATGAAAATTTACAGACAAAAGTTGTTCACCGAAAAAGCGTCTATAAATTTATATCTAATAATTTTGAGATAGGACAAGTAGATTTTATTTTTAATATGAAAAATATTAATAAAAATAAAGAATCAAGTTTTTGGAGAACAACATAAGCTACAATAACCTTTTATTTTACAAAAATGTTCGCCTAAATTATATCTCTTATTTTCTTTGAACTACTTTTCGCTAGGATGCGTATTGCGAATTCTCAGTTCAAATCTGAAAAAATAACATTGTAAATAAAGAAATTACGTTCATGGAAATAAACACAAGTTTCAATAAAAAGCTTGATCACAAAATTTCTTTTTTACAGAATGCCTACTTTTTTTAGTCAAAAATCCAAGAAAATGAAAATTTTTATCTTCATCACCAATGCATATTATGAATTGTAATAATATAAATTTATTGAAATTATATGTTTCTGAAAGTAGCTGAGATTAGCTGAGAAAGTAGCTATGTTATACGTTTCATTCAATATCGTTGAAGATTATGTAAAAAAGTCCAAATGTTCAACAAAATCGAGTGCGAAGCACAAGATACGTGTTGAAAATGTGTTCGTTAAAGCCAAAGGAGCTCTAAGAAAAAAGAATTGACAATCACCAAATTACAATTCTCGATGCCTTGATCTTTAATTTCAATAGGTTTGTGCACAAATGTAAGGTGAATATCAAGCCCGAGCGCAAAGCGCGAAATGAATAAATAATCGAGCGCGAAGCGAGAGAACTAACAGTCGCGCTCAAACTTTCAAGCCGCGCATGAACCATCATGGTAATGGTGTGTGGTAAGGGGAAGGAAAGGAAAAGGGGAAAAGGAGAGAAAGGAGAGAGATGGACAAGTGTAATGAGAAGAGAAAGAGGAATGATAATTGGGGAGAAGAAGGGTAATGGTAGGGGTAGAGAGAAAAAGGGGGGAAGTCAAAAGAGAAAAGGGAAGAGTGTGAAAAGGAAAGGGACAGGAAAATAAAAAAGGAAAAGGATGAGGTGAAAAGGAATAGGGAACAGACAAAAAGGGAAAGGGGGTGTCGTAAAACGTAAAAGTAATATCAGGGTTGTGAGAAAAAGGGAAGGACAAAGGGAATAAGGACAGAAAGGAAAATGATAATAGGGAAGAAGAAGGGGAACGAAAGGGTAAAGGGAAAAAGGAGAAAGGTAAGAGAGAAAAGGGTAAAGTAGGAAAAACACAAAAGGAATAGAAGAAAAGAAAGAAGGGAAAAGAAGATGAAAAAGAAAAAGAAGAAAAATGTTATGGTAATATTAGGTCAGTGAGGGAAAAAAAGGACAAGGGAAATAGAAGAATAGAGGGAGAAAAAGGGTAAGGATAGTTCAAGAGAAAAAGGGGAATGGTAGAGGTGGAGAGAAAAAATAAGAAAGAAGAAAGGGAAAAGTGAGAAAGAGAAAAGGACAGAGGAATAAAAAGGGAAAAGGATAAGGTCAAAAGGAAAATGGGCAAAAAGGGAAAGAAGAGGGGAAGGCAAAGGAAAAGAAAAAATTTAATTTTGTAAAATTTCAAAAAAAATTTTTCAAATAAAAAAGTGAAAAAGAGAAAGGGACAGAAAAATAAAAAGGAAAAAGAATAAGGTTAAAAAGAAATAAGGGAAAGAAGGTAAAGAAGAAGGAAAGGTGAAGGTATTATCAGGTTTTGTAAGAAAAAAGGAAGGACAAGGGCAATGGGTAGAGAAAGGAAAATGATCATTGGGAAGTAGAAGGGGAATGAAAGGGGAAAAGGGAAAGGAAAAAAGGGAAAGCAAGAGAGGGAAAATGTAATGGTAATGGTAGGGCAGTAAGGTAGAAAGAAGGACAAGTTTAAAAAAGGAATAGTGGGAAAGAAAGGGGAATGATAATTTGGGAAAAGAAGAGAAATGGAAAGAGTAAAGAAAAAAAAGGGAAGGTAAAACTTCGATGCATCAACTTTAAAATTTTTTGTGAGAAATCATTATTAGTTTTGAAAGATATAAATGATTGAATATTCAGGGTGATTTAAATTTCCTCTTTATTTATATTTTCAAAGCGGGAATGGTAAAAGGGGTAAGGGGAAAAAAGAGAGACAGCGAAAAGAGAAAATGGAAAGAGGGAAGAGAGAAAAGGTAAGGGTACTGGTAGGACAGTAAGGGAAAAAAGGACAAGGGGAAAAGAAGGACAAGTGAAATTAGCAGAAAAAGGGAAATGATGCTTGGGGAGAAGAAGGGAAATGGTAGGGGTGAAGAGAAAAAAAAAGTAAAAAAATAGTGCAAAGGAAAAGGAAAATAGAAAAGGGGGAAAAAGGTAAATAGGGAAAAGGAAAAGGTAAAGGTAATAAAAGGGCAGGGAGGGGAAGAAAGGACAAGCAGAAATAGGTAGTGAAGGGAAAGAATGGAGAATTATAATTTGAGAGAAGAAGGGGAATGGTAGGCGTAAAGATAAAAAGGGAAAGTAAAACTTTGATCGATCAACCTTGAAATTTGTTGTGATGAATCATCATGAATTTCAAAATATAGAAATGATTAAATATTCAGAGTGATTGCAAATTTCTTGTTATTTATATTTTTAAAATGGAAAAGGGTGAAAGGGAGAAGAGAAAAGAGAAAAAAGGAACAGCGCAAGAAGGAGGAGGGAAAGGGAGAAAGAGAAATTGTAAGGTTAATAAGAGTGTAGTAAGTGAAAGGGAAGGGAAAGAGAAAGGAAAAGACAGGTGGAACCAGGAGGGTAAGGGGAATGAGAGAATAGGAGAAGAAGGAAAATAGTAGAGTTAAAAAGAAAAAAGAAGAAAGAGAAAGAAGAAAAGGAAAAAGTGGCAAGTTGAAGGGAAAAATAGAATGAGAAAAAGGGAAAAAAGAAAGAGGAAAGGTAGAGTGGAAAAGGATAAAGCTAATATTAGGGCAGCAAGGGAATGTTAGCAGTGAAAAGAAAAATAGGAAAGAAAAAAAGAAAAGGGTAATTAGGCAAGGGAAAAAAGGGGAAAAAGAAAAGGATAAGTAAAAAGGAGATAAGTGAAGGAGAAAATAGGAAATAGGGGAATATGGGAAGAGAAATGGGAATGATAATTTAGAAGAAGAGAGAAAATAGTAGGGGTTATCAAAAAGGGAAAGAGAAAAGAGAAAAGGGAAAATTAGCGAAGAAAAAAGAATGGAAAAAAGGAAAAGAAAGAAGGAAAAAAAGAAAAAAGGCAACGGGTAAAAGGTAAAAAGAAAAATAAAAAAGGGAAAAGCGAAATAGAAATAGAAAAAGGAATAAGAATGTAAAAGATATTCAACATTAAAAATTCCGTCGTACAGACTTTAATATGAATCGGATCATTTAATAAACTTACCAAAATTTAATTCAACATTCAAAATTTTTTTAACTTCAAACACATAGGCGTATTCTACAATAGATAGAAATAATTAATTTATAAAGTAATTTTGAAGCAGTTCAAAATTGCATTGTTAATACAAAAAATCCTTTTTATATTATCTACAGCATCTAGATTTTAAAAAAAGGTGAATCAATTTTCCAAGTTATGAAAAGTAGTAATTATTATTATTATACTTACCAATTTCATTGAGGAAGATGACAAACGTGAAGAAAACGGCAAAAAAAATCGGCCTCATTTTTTTTGAATGAAGAGAAAACTGACTTCTGTAGACTTCCGTGTAGGGTAACTGAAGGTTTTCAATAATCATTTCACTAAATACTAGCTGTATGATGTGAGATTGTACATATGTAGATAGCATTCCGGATCGAATAGTTTCTTAAGATTTACACGCTTAATTCATTTGCGTTTGTTTTCCTTGAACTCGTTTATAATTTTTCTAGATAACACTGTGTGTCTCAATATTTCCATGTTTTGTGACTGAGTTTAAGTTTGATGATGAATGATTCATTAAAATAATTCAATTGAAATGATTAAAATAATAATAATAGAATATAAAAATAATGATACAAGAACAATTTAATTCGGGCCTTCTGTACCTAGGGGTCAATTCCTTTCGGACTCAACTATTTCCAGTGATTTATCGGACACACTGATCACTAACACAAGCTCATATAAACAAAACAAAAATGTCATGACGCTCACTATTGCTCAAAATTTATATACATTTTGTCATAATATAAGGTGTATACGTATAATTAGGCCTACAGAGTTTCATTTTGTTGTTCCACGGGAACCTTTTAGCTTTATCAGGTTATGGGCCTAGATCCGTAAAACCTCAAAATAAAACCAAGAACTGTAAGAGTTGATCGCGCGTGACGCGTTCAAATGTGACGTGTTCTCTCAGTGCAAATTAAACTCTGAATTTAGAATAAATTTTAAGTACGAACAGTGAAACACACAAATATAGTGGACTTCAGCCGACTCGAGACTCTCTCAAAGGATAACTACGATACTTGGAAGATTCAAGTCGAAGCCCTCCTCATTAAAAATGATACTTGGAGCTATGTTTACGGTGAAAAAGAAAAATCTTCAAACTTCTCACGATCATGATTATCAATACCTTACCTAGAAGTTTCGAGAATTTCCGTTGTGCCATAGAGACGCGTGATATTCTGCCTAAAACAGATGATCTGAAGGTTGAAATTCTCGACGAATACAACGCAAAAAAACAAGCCATCACCGATCTGGACGCTGTAGCCATGTTTGCGAAACAACACACCCAAGATGAAAAGCATCAAAAGGAGGTGAAGGCAGCAGACGGGAAGACGAGAGAAAACAGAATTCAGGCGGTTCACGAGTAAAGTATAAGTGCGGGTTCTGTGAAAAACAAGGCCATAAAGTTTCAAACTGTTTTAAGAAGAAAAACCAATTTTTTAAACAAAATGAAAAATTTGCAGAAGAAGCCTACTTATTACATTGCACGAAAATCAACGAATCCGCAAAAATTGTAGACAACAGCAAGAACAATGAATAATGGTGTTTGGACAGTGGGTGTACTTCTTGCCTCTGCAACGATAAAGCATGACTCACTGATTCTCAGGAAGTTCAGAGTAGACTAAAATTGCCCAGTAACGCGGTCACTCAGGTAAAGGCCAAAGGTGACGTCAAAATATTCACATCGGAAGGTAACAAAAG
>JAUELO010000292.1:2565946-2577033 GCA_032357855.1 Amphibolips quercusostensackenii | reverse complement strand
TACTTTAACTGCTTTACTGCAGCTTCTCACAGGCCACCGAAATTAGGTGCGTTTGGTGGAATAAAATGCCATTCGATTTTATTGACGCTTGTAAAGTCGTGTATTTTTTCTTTCAATGTTTTGCTTTGAATTAGATCGTATAATTCTTTCAAAACTTTTTTCGCACCTTGAAAATTCGTGCCGTTATCAAAATGTATAATTTGTAGTATACCTCGTCTAGCAACAAAACGTCTTAAAGATCCAAGGAACGCGTCAGCAGTCATATCTTCGACAATTTTCTAAAAATCTTCAGTTATAATTTGACGATACAATGTGATATTTTTATTATAATTTATTTGACTGCAAAATTTGTTTCAAATGTAATGAGTGTGACTGGTTACTGATTTATCCCAATCAATTTTTAATTGCCAGACATCTTGCATAAATTTCTTTGCTAATAATATTCTCGGGCCGAGAAGACCGAGAGGATCGAAAATTTTTGCTACATCGGATAAAATTTTACGATTTATCACTTTTTCATTTACCTTAATATTTTGAATTTCATCAATGAAAATATCGTTTTTTGCTTTCCAAAAAATACCTTACGTTTTTAAAGAATTATCTTTGTCTAGATCAAAATTTACGTCCAAGTCTTGCTCAGCAATACCTTCGAGAACACTCTTATCGTTGGAAGCTTATTGATGCATATTCAAACAAGCCGTTTTCAATATAGCTTTCATTTGCCGACAGATCTCGCGTGCTTCTTTTTGCGAGTTCGTACCAGTTAACATATTATCTACATACATATCGTTTTTAAGAATTGTTGCCGCTAACAGAAAACGATCTCTCTTTTATCGTCCGCGAGTTGGTGTAAGCAACGTATAGCTAAATAAGGGGCTGAATTGAGACCAAAAGTGACTGTGTTTAGACTCCAATCGCATATTTCGTGATTCAATGGACAAAGCGTTTTTAGGAAAATTCTGTCTTTAAGGCGTACCCAAAACTGTCTAAACATTTTTTCTATATCTCCAATTAAAACATACTTGTGCTTTCGAAAACGCAATAAAATAGTGAATAAATTGTCTTGAATAATAGGGCCTGCAAGTAAACAATCATTTAATGCATTACCGTTTGCTGATTTCGCCGAAGCGTCAAATACAATTCTAAACTTAGCTGTGTTACTCGATTTTTTATTACTGGAAGATGTGGAATGTAACAACAGTTAGTGTATACATTTTCTTTTTCTATCAAAGTCATGTGAGAAGTGCTTATGTACTCATTTATTCCGTTTTCGTACTGTTTTGCAAATCCTTTATTGTTTTTGAATTTTCTTTGCATAGAGAGAGAGAGAGAGATCTTTTCAGTGCTATTGATCGTAATTCACCGAGTTCAAAGTTTTCTTTAAAAGGCAAAGCTACAACGTATGTACCGATTTCGTCTCGAGTAACATGTTTTTTGAAAATTTCTTCGCATCGTGATTCTTCGTTCGATTTTATTGATTTCATATGACAAATTTCTTCCACAGTCCAAAACTTTTCAATATCGAAATTCAAATCAATTGACGTGCAATGCGATTTCTTTCTAATTTTGATAAAATTCAAATGACCTCCGACAATCCAACCCAATCAGGTCTTTTGCAAAATCAGATCTTCGTTTCCATTAAGCTTGATTTGACCCGAACGAAACATGGACAAAGTTGGACCAGAGGCAATGAGCAGATCGACGCTTGATGGATTGTGAAACTCTGGATCAGCTAACTTTATATTTTTCGGTACATTAAAATTCTCTCTAGGGAAACTTTCACTCGGCACCGACTCTGCTATAACGGGTACTACAAAAAATACCAGCGACTTTTGAAATGATGAATTGATCGACTTGAGTGTTGCTTTCGCGAAATAATCTGCAGTAGTGCTTCATTCGTTCATTGCGCCTATTGTTAATAAGCAACGCGTTTTTGATATTTTAAATCTCTTTATCAACCTCTCTGTTATAAAATTCGTCGTGGAGCAAGTATCGAGTAAAGCCTAGCATTTTATATGATTACCGT
This sequence comes from Amphibolips quercusostensackenii, assembly GCA_032357855.1. Lineage (NCBI taxonomy): Eukaryota > Metazoa > Arthropoda > Insecta > Hymenoptera > Cynipidae > Amphibolips > Amphibolips quercusostensackenii. The sequence goes on along the minus strand of JAUELO010000292.1, from coordinate 2,575,007 downwards.
CTTTGTTGGTGACTCTCACGAGCGCGTTGGTCATTAGGTCGAACGTGAGTGCAGCACTAGAAAAACAAAAGCTGGTATTTCACTGTTTAGCCTCCATTCATGCCGATTTTTTGGAATTTTCGTCAGGTTTGCTGTCATTTTTTGTCGGTTTCGGGTAATGCAATAAAGTTTTGTGCTTCTTGCCTCATGCTTTGCAATTTCCAAATCTACATTCATATTTTCCATGATTTTTCATGCAATCAACGCATAATTTTGCGTTTTTAATTAGTTTCACTCTATCGTTTACAGAAATTTCTCTGAACTTTTCGCATTGATGAAGCGCGTCTTGTTCTTCAGAGAAAACTATGCATTTTTACCCGAGGTAGTGAAAGATCGTGCAGAGTTTTTTTTATCGGTTTTTCGCATTTTAGCAGGCGGAACATCGTCGTTTTGCGCGTCGGCAGCAGAAGCTTTGGATTTCGGCAAGGATGGTAATGCTGCGCGTTGATACATTAACTCGGTCAGCGTATCAAAAGTTGGAAACTCGTCACGTTTCAACGTTTTTCCCCAATCCAAACGCGTGTTGGGCAAAAGCCTTTCTTGCAAAATTTGAACGACAATTTCAGTCGATAACTTGACGCCTAGGCTATTTGGTGACTCTACATTCAAAATCGCTTTGTCTGCGAGAATTTCAAGCCATTAAGGATTGTCTTTGTCTTGTGTCTAACACTGTGAATCTTTCATTCTTGCTTGCGTCTGAATCATCCAGCTTGTCTAGATTGTCGCAAATCGAATCGAATTTTTCGATAACTGTATTTAATCCTTGTAATCTCAATTGCAACTGAATCACGTCAGTCTCTTTATTGTAATTAGTCAAAAAGGTACTTAATGAATTTAGTTGACCTTTTATCGCATCGCGTCGCGCTTGCAAAGTTTAAATCTGATTTTCGCCTGACATTTTGGGTAGAGGCAATATAAAATTCAATTAACGCGTTTGATTCAGTAATTGCAGAAAGCACTTACCAATTATCGTGTAGAGCATTGACCAAAACCGCATCAACATATTGTTCTTACAATAAACAAGGGATGTGTCGTTAGTATCTCGAATGCTGCATGAAGGTATGACGTGATGACTCAATATTGACGCTCGCAGATTTCTTATGCAAACCTGATAGATCTTCGTGTCGTTTTGTTGATTTTGAACAGTCACAATTTTGTATAATGTCACAATCGTCTTGCGGTAATACAGCGTTGCATAAATGCACACAAGTTCACTTTTCGGTATTGTCTGGAAGGTCGTTAACACAAGCACAACGTACTAAATTGTATTTTTTGCAAATGAACGTGCAATGTTCAAAAAGGGAAACTAGTAAAACTGGGTATCCGGCTCGAAGGACCATGTTACACCTGTAATGTATTTCTCGTTAATTTTACTTTCGCGAGAATGGTTATTTTATTTCGAATACATTTCGTTTAGTAATGAAGTAATAGACGCATGCAACTTTTATGTCAGTGAATTTATTTATCAAAGCAGAACAACGTGCGTATCGTGTGAGCCTCAATGCCAAATTGCCCGTTCTTCTCTTTGTTACCTGGTCACTCGTTAAACCCTAAACCCATAAGTCGGCGAGAGTACATGACCCTTGTATCTGATCGTGAATTCCAATAATTAGATACAACGAGTAGAGAATATTCGTAGTTTTACAATTGTTTTGTAATCGGATCCCTAGCATACCTTCATAATAATTCTAGTATAATAACCACGCATACTGACATACATACGTTCTTGAACACAGAAATAAATAGTTTTTTCTCCTAATTTTGCTCAAATTTTGTCGTCAGTAATGTTGAATGATGGAACATTATCATTTGATATTTTTTATAGATTTTATAAACAAATGCCCAGTGTGGATACTTAAAGGCCGAATGAAATCGCTTTTTCTCTCAAATTTCTTCAAATTATGTCGCTAGTGATGCTTTGTGATAGAAAATTATCATCCGATATTTTTCATTAATTTCATAAACAAATTGTGTAAACAAATGGCCAGTAGGGATATTTAAAAGCAGAAAGGAATCTTTGTTTTCCTAATTTTCCTAAAATGATGTCGCCAGTGATATTTAATGATGGGAAATCATCAACCGATATTTTTCATTAATTTTCTCAAAAAATTATGCAAACTGATACCTAATGTGGGTGTTTAAAGACAGAAAACATTCATTTTTTCGCAACTAGACTCAAAGTATGTTGCCTGTAATGTAATTGTTTGGTAATTATTGTTTCTTTCAATTCTCGTAATGTAGTATTCTTGAGAATTGTTGAAGATGGAAATTTGTACAACAACAATAAGCATACTCTTGCTGTGTATCATAATCCTTTGTCAATTTTCTAAGATTCTTTGGATTACTCGTGATCAAGTTTTAATTATTGAGTCTTTAATCTGAGATAAGGAGCTCGAGAGCTTCAGGATCTAAAATACTATCAGAATGCTTCTAGTATTTTCTTAGATATGCCAAGTAAGCGTCAGAGAAATTCAATAATTTGTGAATCAAATTTCTTCTTCGTTGCTAGTCGGATGCATTTTTGGGTAGAATACTTACGAAATCGTTTGAAATCATTATTTCATACCTCTTGGGCTTCTTTTGATAAGAAACAAATAGGAATTAGACACCATTCGATGATCCTTGTACCGTGCAAAAGAATCTTATGTACAGATGATGGAATATAAACCACATTGCAGAGCTCGACATAAAGTTCTGCAGTTTGTGTAGCGTACGATTCATATTTTGCAACGTTGATTTTGCGACCACAAGAAAGAAGTTGCAAAATAATGCTTAGTCTTCGGATTAAATGAGCATTAACGTCTGTAATCTTCGATGTCAGTTCAGGATCCCGGAAAAATCGTCGAGCTGCATTTCCATCGTTGGAATTTCTTCCACCATGCTTAGGTACGTCTATTATCAAACCCATTTCTCTCCGGAAACTTTTTTGGATCCTCTTCTTTGCAGCTTTCATGAAGGCCCTTTATTCCACGGTTTTTTTTTGCCAATTGTAAAAATCTAAGCGATAAGCTATATTTAAAATAAGACTCATGCAACGTAGTTTAGCATGAAGGGGTGAAAGACCAAGCCCATAATCCTGTTAAATAAGATGTTTGTGCATGACACTATTTGAATAGTTCATTTCAGAAGGATTTGCTTTTCACAGATGGTAAGTTGCAGGGCTTGGTGTTTTTGAGTAATATTCTGTGCTGCTTTTCCATCCAACATAGTTATTAGCATTCCATGGCTCACCTGATATCTAAACTTGCCAAATAAAATTTTTGTTGGCAAAAGTACATTATTTCGTCTTTTATTACATCCAACTCAGACCTGGTAAGTTGCGGTGTTTCTTCAGCACATTAAAAAAATATTAGTACGCACAATTTTGTAGATCCAGGGTGAGAATTCTTCCAAATTTTCTTAGATTCTGAATCAAGTCTAATGGGTACCATCGAAACCATAAAAATGCTTTTATCGGATTGCATACTATCTGAAAGCTTTTGTATGTATGCAATGAGGTCTGATGTCCCATCACAAACGTACTTTAAGAAAAGTGTCATTGATTTGACATGTTCCTCAATCATGGAGGTTTTTAATTTTTGGAATCTGTAGTAAACGTTTTCCTGTGTAATCTAGTAATGGTTTGAATTTAATAGTAACACTCTTATCGAAAACAATGATTGCAGAGACAGATGGATAACATTTATTTCGCTTCTGAGGGCTCCTGATACGGGACATTAATGTCGGCATTTTTAGCCTCTGATTGTAATCGAATATTCTCATATTGATGTTTCGATGGTTTGGCATCTTCAATAAGTGCTAGACCTTCGTCATCGGTGAATTTAATTATAGTTAATTCAACCGCATCTTCTTCTGCGTAGCCTAAAAGTCGACTTATTTTGTTTGCCAATTGTATTTTTCAACAGCTCGTAGATTACTAGGAAATGCCATTTGAATTTGAAGCTCTGAATACGTTTCCTGAAGTGCATAAACCTTTCTTCTTTTGAGCGACTTAGTAGTGTCTTCAAAATTTTCTCGAGAACGTCTTCCAACCTTTGATACAGTTAAGCTGACTGTTAATTCGCTTAGCAGACATTTATTGTATCTACTTTTACAAGTGTCTTTGTTGTAAAAGCAAGTCCTCCAATTCTTCCTTCAAGTAGGAATGAAATAACGCAATATTTTTTCCTCAACTATTTTTCTTTTTTTATCTTCAATCGTACAATTTTTGCGGATATAATTCAACAAAGGAACTAAGAAGTCTTTGTCATTCGTTTTAGATTTGGGATTAAAATATCATACAGTTTTTTTATTGTTACGTTAAAGGTACTCATTTTTAAAAGTATACCTTACTTAACTGATGAATCAAAATTTATGTTACATTAAGTGCAATTAAGATCATACACACACAGATAAATATGCATACGCATAAATATGTATAATTTCACTTATATCTATAAACTATGAAATTCAAATCACGAAAAGTACGAATAAAGTCAACGGAGTCAAGAAAATGAAATAAATGTTATACTTATATCTGACGAAACAACAAGAGTAAAGAAAGAAGCAAAAAATACTCTTTGAAATGCAGAAGCAATAATTCTCAAAGCGAAGAAAATAGATCCAAATAAAAGAAGCAATTGCTGGAAGCAAATATCTTTCTATTTGAGGGGTATGAATGCCTTAATCAGAAATAAAGTCTAAAAATATGAATATTCCGTATTACAATAAGCGGATTATGTATTACAATATCAATGCATAAGAAAACAGCACGTTTCTGCTCAAGTGTTCTCTACGAAATGTTGGAACAATCAGCTGATCCTAACTTTGTAAAACGTATAACCTGAAGCTAGCCAGGGAATGCGTGAGAAACAAAAGCCAAAACGTTTTCTTTTGTTTTGCATGTATTAATGAAATGTTCTTTTGATTTACATATATTGAAGAAAAAATTTGTTTAGAAAATTAATAAAAAATATACAATAACAAAATCTCATGAATAAACATCATCCATCTGTTGGCAAATATTATAGTTACATAAAAGGCGGATGACCTGAAGTTAGCCAGGATATGCGTGCGAAACAAAAGACAAAACGTTTTTTTTTATTTTGCATTTATTAATAGAATGTTCTTTTGTTTCACATGTATTGAATTTATATTTATATAATATAATATATTTTATATAATTTGTTTATAAAATCTATAAATACATCGAATAATAATTTTCCATCATTACACATCACTGAGGACATAATTTGAGGAAAATTAGGAGAAAAAACGATTTCTTTCGGAGTTTCAATTTTTCTACTGAGCATTTGTTTATAAAACTAATGAAAAATATTGGACGAGAATCTTCTATCATTAAACATTACTGGCGACATAATTTGAGAAAAATGAAGAGAAAACGCGATTTCTTTCTGCCTTTAAATGTCCACACTGAGCATTTTTTTATACAATTCGTTTATAAAATTAATAAAAAATGTCGGATGATAATTTTCCGTCATTGAACATCACTGGCGATATAATTTGAGTAAAATTAAGAGAAAAAACGATTTCTTTCTGCCTTTAAATGTACACTGTAGGCATTTGCTTCGAGTATTATCTTTTTGATCAAAGCAAGTAATTGCAGCGCAAACATTTAGTTTGCAAACGAAGGATCTGTAGTGTAAACTATTTGATAAGTTAATTGGTTTATAACAATTAACTCACATTGTTATAATTTTTTTTGCTTTCAACTACCCCCGTGCATAAAGCCTGACAATGCTGATCATAGAAAAAAATTTTCACCACGAAGATAAACAAAAAAAAAAGTCGAAAAAATCGACTTTTTCTCCACTCTTTGCATTAACATAAAAGTTTAAACGAAAAAAATCAAACATCAGACCACATAAATCTATCCAAATTTGAATGCTAAATTTTACTAAAAAAAATTCCAAAATCGGTTCAGAATGGCCAGCTACAAGTTATTTTGAACCTCGTTTTTTGATTTCATCCCACTGTGCGTCAGTTCCTCCAAGATTGCTCCGAACCAAAGTCAAGTGGCAATGGCAACATAAACAACAACATGATTTCGACCTGTTAAAAAGGATGTTAACGCAAGTACCAATACTAGCTCTCCATAGATTCACAGAGGTTAAAACTAATACCTTTAACCTTTCAACCGATGCGAGTGCAACTGGTTTGGGGGAAGAGAGAGTGATTGTGCTTGCAAGCCAGACACTAACGGAGACCGAGACGAACTGCATGCGAACTGAACTGATATTAGAAAGTTTCTAGAATTTTTAGAAGGCTTCGCATTTAAAGTGATCCTAGTAGCCTGAAATGGTTGCTTAATTTGCGGAATTCTACCGAAAGGTTAGCGCGACGGTTGTTGGAACTCTAAGGAAATCAAACGGAAATCAACCATCGCAGGGTTGCATTCCACCACGTGCCGGATGCCTTGTCTAGAATCACCGAGAAAGATAATAACCTGGTAGCTAGCGTCACGGAAGTCACCGATTTTTGGTACAAAAACCGTATAAGATGGTGAAATAACAGATCGATCAGGTTAGCTCTTTTAATTTCTGATGAGAGTAACAGGATCTATCCTATATTTATTTCGAAATGTACGAAAAGTACCTCGTCGTAGGCTCCCTCAGGCCTTGTCCTTCTCTAAGTGCTCGTTCTTGACAACTTTAATTTAAATGTATGTAAAATTCTCCAAAAATGTGCGAATTGGCTTTCACGAGGTTAAACTCGGTAAATTGATTGTTACCTATCTGATTGTTATCATGCAATAGATTTTAGATTGATTTGATGCATGTAAAAATGCTATTCGGAATTCTTGTCTCGATATATATGACTACATGTGCATTAACATTTTTTAGTATTATCGTGAATTCTTGTAAACTATAAAATAAAATTTAAAAAAATATAGTAGCTAGCTTGTATCTTAAGTTGCCAGTTGAAAGTATTGAAAATTGTAGTGATTTATAATTTAGTAGTCAGAATTTTAAATTTAATTGCCGTCTATAAAGATAATGTGGCTGCTGGCACCCACCCAAATTAAGAATCAAAAATAAGTTTTCTGTGACAAGTCATGAGACCAAATCTGGTCACACTTAATCTCTCTACATTCCTCACTTCTCAAAGACCAAATAAAGAAAGCGGTACAGTGGACCAGGAAACTTTAAAAACTGGACAAAATGAACTTGAAAATTGGCTAAACTGCAACCTTTCTTGATAAACAGAGCAGTTAAAAGTACGCAGAAAATGAAATATTTGTTATAGTAGACGCGCAAAATGAGCGTGTTCTGCTTCTCACAAACTGACCGTAACGTCTCACTTTTCGTGCTGTGTACGCAGACATGTATATAATATTGGACCTCTCAGTAGAACAGAGTTGCTAGAGTATAAGGTCCAACATCATATAGCAGATATCAAATGTAGACGCATGCGCAGTTGTGCGCGGTCAGGGTTGTGCCGTCTCGAAAAGAGAGATTACGTTTAATTTTCTAACAGAAGAACACGCTTTACATTTTGTGCGTCTCTACCAAAAAAAATACAGTACAGACCTTGGAGGAGAGCCGTCTTTCCATGGCTTGGGCAATGTTTGAAAACTCGTGTCCGGCTCAAGCCATCGGCCCTCGCCTACCACTTGTTTCGAACATTGCCCTCGTCATGAAAAGACGGTGCTCTGCTCCTTCCTATGTAATATACTATTATTCATTTAACAATTCCTATTTAACTAACATTGGTGCAAAGTTAAAAGACATTCTATTTTTTATATGTTTATGCATTATATTTATTCATATTTTTACTAACTTATGTTTCGTTTGTATTTTTTTACATTCGTTTGTTGATGTAGATAAATTAAGAAAACCACAGATAAGGTACTTCCCGAAACAAATAATTTGGTCTCAAGACATCAACTGTTGTCTCCGAGACATAAATTTTTGTCCTAAGACATAAAAAATGATCTGGTTTCGTTTCACGAGATAGACAGAAATTATAGCTTGAAAAAGTGTTAGATTAGTCTTCAACCAACTAAAAACCAAGACCAAATATTTTTACCTGGGTAGTACAGGAAGCTATTCGGAGCACTCGACATAATATAACAGAATACCCGGATGTCAAGGACTATATGAGTAAAATAAAACTTCAGTTGTACCAACATTGCGTACACTTTTATATGCAATTATCGTAGAAGGTAACAAAACAGTCACTGAAACCTTGACTGCAACGTTGAAAAAGAAGTATATAGCCATCGGTCATGCTATACATATAACTGCAGAAAAAAAAACAAGTTGCGTCAAAAACTATTGTCCATCGTCTGTTTCATAAGTAGTAGCACTGAATTTCTATAGCCCAGTCGGAGCATAACAAAGAGTTTTTACGGGTAAGACGGGTGATGGGAAATGTCAGGAACCAAATGCATGCTCGAACAGTCGCCTCCGAGCATTTACGGAGTGAATATCGCGCGAGAAGTAAACCCTTTTTGTAGGCGTACACCGCGCTCTCCAAATGGACCGCACGCTTGAGAAGAGCTGCGCGGTGAAGTTTTTGGTTAAACTTCGAAATTCTGCAACCGAGACTTTCACCATGATTAAGTAGGCGTAAGGAGAGAATGCAATGATCAGAGCAACTGTTTTTGACTGGCGCGGGTTGAGCGTTCCATCTATTTTGAGAGCTTAACGGATGTTTACAGAAAGGGTTTACTTCTCGCACGATATTTACTTCGCAAATGCTCGGAGGCGACTGTTCGAGTATGCTTTTTTTCACTAACATTCCATATTTCTCATCCTATCCGTGAAACTTCCTATTTTGCTCCGTCTGGACTATAGAAATTCAGTCCTACAACATACGGAACAGACTAATGTAAATGCAGTTGCAGCTTTAGGCTTCTGCTTAAGCTGTAGAAAAATATCGATACATTCGAAGCATCTACTGTTAAATCTTGAAAACCCAATTCAGACACAAATTCCTTTCTTTATTATATTTTTGAGAATGTAGATTGTAACATAAAAAAATTAACTGAGAAAGGAACGGAAAAATGTAGTAACAGCTT
>JAUELO010000292.1:2479555-2490088 GCA_032357855.1 Amphibolips quercusostensackenii | reverse complement strand
CATACAATGTACTTCCAATAAATATATGTATATGGATGTGTATAACTATGTATATATATCTATGCATATATATATATATTTTCTTCATATACGTACGAGATCCTGCGGGACTTTGCAAACACTGTGCATAAAATCTATATCCTTTTGAGAGCTCTGATAGGATCTTATCTGAGAGAATATATTTGAAGACATTTATTCCATGATCTGCTCAGTCTCGCGAGAGCCGGCCGCCCGGCATGGAGTGATGGTCCAATGACAGGCTTCCTTTCTCGTTTCCCCTCCGAGTTGTGTTCGATTATTCCGTTCCATTCGCCCATGTTATTCACACTTATGTCAGGCTTTAGTGGCTGTGTTGCGCGCACGAGGCAGGCTGCAAAATACGCCTCGCTCACATTATTATTGTTATTATTATTGTTGTTGTTATTATATTAACACGTGGGTGCATTGTTTTTTGTGATTGTGATTGTGTTTGTGATGATAAGGTGATTTCGACTAAATTTTGCTAAAAGCAACTGCATATCAGCCAACAATTACATGTTATGTTTCCAAAATGCCGGCTCTCATAGCTTTTGGCCGAAGATGGTTCGTTGGAAGTGATGACTTTGTCATTTCCGGTTGTCATTTCGGTTTTATACATTTCCTTGAGTAAGTTTTTTTCACAATTTTTTTTTTTTACAATTTTTTTTACAATTTTTTTTTTACAATTCCAGAAATAGAAGCTGTTCATTCATTGAATTTTAGGTACAAAAAAGGAAATTTTATTTATTGTTTAAAACTGTTAATATCATAGGGGTACGTTGCTTAATTATAAATTTTAAACAATTTTGCAAATTTTCTCATTTTTTGAAAAATTCTTTTTTTTCTGTTTTCAAGAAACTTATCTTTTTTTCGCTTAAATGCGAAATGAATAATAAAACCCAATAAGAAAACTTATCTTCTTTCGGTTTGAAAGTCTGCTATTAAATTTTTGGTTCAGAATTAATCTCGTTTCTCTCAAAATTCTTCTAATTTGTTTAAAAATTTCATTTTTTTGTTAAAAATTGTTATATTTAAAAAAAAATAATTTCATTTGGACGAAAATTCAAACTCGTTGAAAAATCGTCTTTTTGACTTGAAATTCAACTATTTTGATTTTAAATAAAATTGTTCTATATTTGATGTCAGTTATTTTTAACTGTTTTTTTTATAAAGATTCATGATTTAGTTAAAAATTAATATTTTTGGTTGAAAATTTATATTTTTGACTGAATATTCTTATAATAATTTAACTATTTGTGGTAGAAACTTAAATTTTTTATTTAAAAAATCATATTTTCGGTTCGTAAATTAAACGTTTTTGTAGAAAATTCGACCTTTTGGCTTTAATTTAACAATTTTATTTAAAATTAATCTATTTTGTCAAAAATTTATGTGTTTTTTTGTAAAAACATTAATCTTATTAGAAGAAAAATTTACATTTTTGGTTGAAAATTTAACTTTTATGTTGAAAGTTCATTTAATCTTATTCATAAAAAGTTCATATTATTAGTTAAAAATTCAACTTTTTTGATAAAGATTTGTTTCTTTTTTCGGATATTTTTAATTGAAAATTTATCTTTTCTGGTTTAGAATTTTTTTCTTTTTATTAATAATTCTATTTTTTTGTTGAGAACACAATTGGGTTGCAATTTTTTTTCGCTTTTTTCTAAAAAATTGTTCTTAGTTTCAAATTTGTCTTTTTGTTTTGAAAATTATTTTTTGTTTAAAAATGCAACTGTTTACTGTAAAATTAATTTGTTATGGTTTAGGATTTATCTCTGGTTAAAAATTTAAATTTTTTGTTGAAAAATTTTTTTTTGCTGAAAATTAATTTTTTAACTGAAAATTTAACTATTATATTTTTTATAATTTTATAATTTTATAATAACTCTTTTATTATAATGCATAATCGTGGAAGCATTAAATCTATTATTTTATTTTTTGTTCAAGATCCACTTTGTTTAGTTGAAAATTCTACTATTAAGTTTAAAATTAACTTTCATGTTGTATAGTCACATTTTTGAGGCGAAAATTAAAATATTTTCTAAAAAATTCATATTTTTTTACTGAAAATCTTACTATTTTATTAAAAATTCGATTTTTTCTTGGAAGCTAATTTTATTAACTGAAAATTAAATTATTTTATCTTTGGTTGAAATTTGATATTTTGAATTGAAAATTTATCCTTTTAAATTGGAAGTCTATCTATTTTGTTAAGAACCTTTTTTGATGAACATTTTTTTGAGAATTTATATTTTCTGGTTGAAATTCAATTACTTGGTTGGAAATTTTACTGTTTTGGTAAAAATATTAGATTTTTTTTCGAAAGTTAATTTTTCTAGGCAAATTTTTTAACAAATGGTGGAATTAAAAAAATAAATTCACAAGAAATTGCATTTTAATCAAATAGTCACAAATTTTTTCGAAAACAGTTGAATTTTTAATAAAAAACAATGAATTTCAAATCCAATAGACGAATTTTCAACAAAGCATTTGTAAATAAAAAAGATAACATCTTAAAAAAATTTAATTTGAAACCGCGTATTTGAAATTTTAATCTAGAAAGACAAATTTTCATCCAAACAGTTGAATTTTACACTAAACAAATTAATTATTTACCAAACAGTTGTAGTTAAAAAATAATTAATTTTTTAACGAAATTTTCGAATTTTCAACTAACACGATGAATCTTAAAAAAAGGAATTTTTAACAAAGAAATTAAACTTTGAGAAAATTAGTTTAATTTTCAATAGAAAAAAAAATTTACTCTGAACCAAAAATATAATATTTGATATTTCAATAGAAACAAAAATTTTAATTTTGTATGAAGATCAGTAAAATTTAAATAAAAGGATAAATTAAAAAAAAAATATTTTAAAGTGAAAAAAAGTTGAATTTAACACCAAAAAAACACTAATTTTTAACAAAATACTTGAATCCTTAACCAAAACAAATTAATTTTGAACCTGAAATTGCATCAGTTAAAAATTTTACTGTTCTGTTAAAAATTCCATTTTATGTTGTAAGTTAATTTTATAAACTGAAAATTTTACTATTATATTTTTTTGCATAAAACTTGATATTTTTGTTAAAAATTCATCTTTTCTAATTGAAGGTTCAACTATTTCTTTGAAAATTCGTCTTTTTGGTAATAAATTAATCTTCTTTGTGGGAAATTAATTTTTTTGAAAATTCAACTTTTTGGTTAAAAATTCATGTTTTGTTTAAGAATTCAAATATTTTGTTAAAAATTCTTCTTTAACAGTTGAATTAAACTGTTTTTGATTAAAAATAAAAACCTTAGGCTTGACCTTCAAGGTTATTTCAAGGTCAAATTTGTTTCCTTTATTAATGTGTTCAAGGTCATCCTTCACCCATGACCTGAGTATATGTTTGGACGTAAAATTTCTTGCTCTTTTGATTGCCGTTGTAAAAAATAGGGGTTCCTATTTGAAAAAAAAAACAAAGTTGACCTTGAAATAATCTTAAAGGTCAAGCTCAAGGTCAAATTCAAGGTCACTACTGGATTTCTCGTTAAAAGTTACTCCAAGAATGACCTTAGGTCTTTAAAAAAATAATTGTGCCTAAAAAATTATTTAGGTATTTCCTTACTTTTTGGATAGTCTGTACATGAAAGTTATAATTCAGAATTTATTTCTTTGAAGTGAAACTTAAATTTGTAACTTATATGTGAAACGAAAAGTAAAAAATGTCTTTACCTAAAATCAAAAGCCCAAATTTTGTAGATTTAGATAGTAAATATTTACAAAAAAAATTTCATCTTTGGTGTCTGGAAAAGCAGTCGTTTTCAACCCCTAAATTTAAAAAATCGAAAAAAAAATTCTAAAATTTGTTCTATGTTTCGTACCTAAAACCTGAAGCATAAATGTTGTAGATATTTATGGTAAATAATTTTTAAAAAAATTCTTATTACTTTAGTTCTCGGGGAAAGCCGTTTTTTCCAAGCCATTAGGTTTCAACCCCTAACCGATGGCTTTGCCGACAGCTGGGAGGGTGAGACTGTTTTTTTTTTGCATTTATTTTCCGTAAAAATATATAAAATCCAAGTTTCAGATTTTAGGTAAAAAAGTTAAAACAAATTGTAGATTTTTTTCTATTTTTGCGATTTAGGGGTTGAAAACGACTACCTTCCCCGGCTGGCAGGGGATGAAACTTTTTTGGAAATTTTAACTATCAAAATATACAAAATTCATGTCTCGCGTTTCAGGCAAGAAATTTGGAATGCACTTTAGAATTGTATTTTTTTTTATTTTTGAGACCATTTGTAACTAAAAACATTCCAAATTAATTAATTTTTAATTATAAATTTGAAAAATTGATCAATCAAAAGTTGCAGATCGTTAAAACTGAAGAATTTGCAATTTTTTAAATTAAAAATCTTGAAAATTAAATAATTTTGCAATGTGTTTTCAAAATTTAAAGAATTTTTAATTGTAAATTTTTCAAAATGTAGAACTTTAAATTGCAAATCTTTAACTTTACAAAGCTTCCAATTTTCTAAAAAAAATTTCAGATTTTGAATTGAAAACGTAACTTTTGATCATTAAAATCATTAAAAATTAAGAATTTTTATTTATAAATTTTTTGAATTGAAAGGCTTTCAATTCTAACTCTTAAAAATTATAGAATTTTGAATTGTGAATGTTTAATATTGAAGTTTTTCATTTAAAAAATTTACAATCAAAAATTCTGTAATTTTGTTGATTTACATTTAAAATTTCTTTATTTTTGAAAAATTCAGAATTTAAAACTTGACTTTTGATTTAAAATTATGCAAGTTTGAAGTTTTACAATTAAAAATTCACTAATTTTGATGATTTATGCTCAAATTTTTTTCAATTTGTAAGATTTAAAATCAAAAACCTGACTTTTGATTTTCAAAATCATTAAAATTTAAGAATTTTTATTTATAAATCTTTGAAATTAAAGAGTTTTTAGTTCTGACTCTTAAAAATTATAAAATTTTGAATTGTTGATGTTTCAAATTAAAGAGTTGTTAATTGTGAAAATTTACAATTAAAAATCCACCAATTTTGATGATTCACATAGAAAATTTCTTCCATTTGAAAGATTCAGAATTGAAAACTTGACTTTCGATTTCGAAAATCATGAATATTCAACTATTTTATTTGTACATCTATTAGGGTAAAAAAAATTTAATTGTAACTCCTGAAAATTGTAGAATTTTGTATTTTAAAATTTTATATGTACATTTTTAAAATTGTGAAATTATTAATTGTAAACCTTTAAAATTGAACTATGAAATAAAATATTTAAAATTACGCATTATTCTAAATTATACGCATAAAAATTAAAAGATCTTTAATTGCAAATCTTCAAAAAATACCTATTTAAAAAATATGTTTAAAATTTCAGTTTCTTTTTTAATTTTGAAAAGTAAACATAAGTTACTTTAAGTAAAACGAGAAAATATATAGCAGAAGAAATTTTTTGTTAGTTTGGAATAGGTGTCTTATCAACTAAATAAAAAAATAACAGTGTGTGGCAGTGGGGCGACACAGCAGAAGTAAAACTTTGCTTAGCATGTCAGTAGTAGAAATATTGAAAAGAAGTCTTTAAAACAATTGCAAATCGCCACAAATATGAGAAACTCGAATAGAAAGAGAGAAGGTACAGAAAGTATATCATTGCAGTAGTGGGGATATCAAAGAGGTGTCTACAGCAGTATCGAATCGCGGCGCAAAAGAAAGACACAAATAAAGAGAGAGAGAGAAGGCTTAGAAAGTATAGCGTCGCAGTAGAGAGGCATATCGAAGAGGCGTCTTTAGAGCAATTGTGAATCGCCGCACAAAAAGGAAATGCGCATAGAGAGCAAAACGCAGTAGTGGGGATGTCGTAGCGGAGTCTTTGTGCCATTTGCTAATTGCCGCTTTAACGGCACACGCGAATATAGAGAAAATTAATAGAAAGTGTAGCGTGGCAGTAGTGGGGATATCGAAGAGGTGGCTACAAAGCAATTGTGAATTATCGCACAAAGGGGAGACGCGAATACAGAGGAAGAGAGAGAGAAGGTATAAAAATTATAGCATGTCAGTAGTGGGGATATTAGAGAGGAGCTCTTGAGGCAATTGCGAATTGCTGTACAAAAGGTAGACGCAAACAAAGAGAAACAAAGTACAAAAAGTATAGCGTTTTTTGAATAATTTCATAATAAAATTGCGACAAATGAAGGTGAAGGATCCTTAACGAAGCGATGAGGGTGGATGAGGAATAAGGAAAAAATGTGAATGCAAGCAAGCTAGGGGCAAAGTGAAATAAGGGTGGTAATGGGAATGCTTTTGAGGGGAATTGGGGGCAGTGGAAGACACAGTTCTGAGGATCGATATTTTAATGTCATGCAACGCGTGCAACGATCGAGTATAACGCTTTGCCTCATGTGAATGACTCTCCCTCTTCCCTGCTCCCCACCGTCCGTGAATCATTCAAGGGTATCTGGCCGCCTTGCCCCGCTTGCTGCTGATGGCAGGCTCGCTGGTTGACTACAAACTGACCTGCGATGATCCGAATTTTAAGCTGATAGCACACAATAGCTCTCGAAATCGTTATCTTGCGCTCGCTCTTTTTTTTGCTGACACAGATATTGAGTTAGGATTTTTTTAATGTTGCATCTACTAGACTTCAAAGTTCGAAAATAGAAAATTTGAATGTTTAGGCTACAACACAAGATACAAAAAAAATAAATAGACCAAATTTGTTTAATTAAAAAACAAAACCACAAAATTCGTTACAGCTCACTTTGTGATAGGACGCGTAGTTTTTGTTTTGTTCGTAAAACAATGCATTTAAAAAAAAATTAAATTTTCAGAGAAACAACACAAGTTACGAAAAAAATAAATAGCCCAAATTTGTTTAATTAAAAAACAAAACCACAAAATTTGTTACAGCCCACTTTATGAAAGAACGCGTAGTTTTTGTTTTGTTCGTAAAAAACTGCATTAAAAATGGAAAAATTGAATTTTTAGAAAAACGACACAAGATGTGAAAAAAAATAAATTGACAAAATTTGTTGACCCAAAAAAAAGCTACAAATTTTGTTATAAATCACTTTTTAATAGAACACGTTTTTTTTTTGTTTTGTTCGTAAAACACTGCATTTAAAATAGAAAAATTAAATTTTCAGAGAGACAACACAAGTTACAAAAAAAATAAATAGACAAAATTTGTTTAATTAAAAAACAAAACCACAAAATTTGTTACAGCCCACTTTATGATTCAACGCGTAGTTTTGGTTTTGTTTGTAGAAAACTGCATTAAAAATAGAAAAATTGAATTTTTAGACAAACGACACACGATACGAAAAAAAGAAATAGACAAAATTTGTTTCACCAAAAAATATCTACAAATTGTTATAAATCACTTTTTGATAGAACACGTTATTTTTGTTTTGTTTGTGAAACACTGTATAAAAAATAAAAAAATTGAATTTTTAGAGAAACAACACAAGTTACGAAAAAAATAAATAGACAAAATTTGTTTACCCAAAAAAGATCAACGAATTCGTCATGAATTTTTAGATAGGACTCGTTTTTTTTTTTATTCGTAAAAAACTGCATTAAAAATAGAAAAATTGAAGTTTTTGCCAAACGACACAAGATAAGAAAAAAAAGACGAAATTTGTTTACCTAAATAAGAGCTACAAATATTTTACAAATCACTTTTTGATAGGACATGTTTTCTTTTGTTTCATTAAAAAAAAACTGCATTAAGAATGAAAAAATTGCATTTTTAGACAAACGACACAAGATACGAAAAAAATAAATAGACAAAATTTGTTTACCCAAAAAATATGTACAAATTTATTACAAATCACTTTTTGATAGGACACGTTTTTTTCTTTTATTCGTCAAAAACTGCGCTAAATAGGACAATTGAATTTTTAGACACAGAGCACAAGACACGAAAAAAATAAGTAAACAAAATTTGTTTATTAAAAAAACTACAAATTTGTTACAGATCACTTTATGGTAGGACGCGTATTTTTTGTTTTATTTGTAAAAAATTGCATCAAAGATAGAAAAATTAAATTTTTAGACAAAAGACACGAGATACGAAAAAAATCAATAGACAAAATTTGTTTACCCAAAAAATATGTACAAATTTGTTACAAATCACTTTTTGATGAGACACGTTTTTGATTTGGTTTTATTCGTGAAAAACTGCATTAAAAATAAAAAAATTAAACTTTTAGACAAACGACACAAGATACGAGAAAAATGAATAGACAAAATTTGTTTACCCAAATAAGAGCTACAAATATTTTACAAATCAATTTTTGATAGGGCTTTTTTTGTTTTATTCGTAAAACACTGCATTAAAAATAAAAAAATCGAATTTATAGACAAACAGCACAAGATACGAAAAAAATAAGTGAATGAAATTTGTTTAACCAAAAAAAAAAAACTAAAAATTTGTTACAAATCACTGTTTGGTAGGACACGTTTTCTTTATTTGTTGTTTTATTTGTACAAAATTGCATTTAAAATAGAAGAATTGAATTTTTAAACAAACCACACAAGATACGAAAAAAAAATTTGTTTAGCGAAAAAAGAGGTGCAAATTTTTTATAAATCACTTTATGATAGGACGCGTAGTTTTTGTTTTGTTCGTAGAAAACTGCCTTAAAAATAGATAAATTGAATTTTTAAACAAACGACACAAGATACAAAAAAAATAAATAGACAAAATTTGTTTACCCAAAAAAGAGCTACCAATTTTTCAAAAATCACTTTTTGATAGGGCACTTTGTTTTTTTCTTTTATTTGCAAAACACTGCATTAAAATAAAGAAATTTAATTTATAGACAAACAGCACAAAACACGAAAAAAATAAGTAGAAAATGTTTGTTTACCCCAAAAAAGCCACAAATTTGTTAGAAATCCCTTTTTGATAAAACACGTTTTTTTCTTTTTTTCCTAAAGCACTGCATTAGAAGTAAAAAGATTGGATTTTCAAATAAACCAGACAAGATGCAAAACAAATTAAAAGAAAAATTTATTCACCCAAAAACGAGCTACAAATTTGTTAGAAATCACTCTTTGACAGGTCATGTAGTTTTTGCTTTCCTTCGTAAAAAAAACTCTATTAAAAATATAAAAATTGAATTTTTAGAAAAACGACACAAGATGCGAAGAAATAAATAAACAAAATTTATTTACCTAAAAAATATTTACAAATTTGTTGAAAACCGCTTTTTGATAGGACATGTTTTTTTTTGTTTTATTCTAGAAAAACTGCATTAAAAATAAAAAAATTAAATTTATACACAAACGACACAATAAACGAAAAAAATAGACAATATTTGTTTACCCAGAAAAGAGCTATAAATTTTTCGAAAATCACTTTTTGATAGGCCACGTTGTTTTGTTTTTTTATTTGCAAAACACTGCATTAAAAATAGAAAAATTGAATTTTTAGACAAACGACGCATAATACGAGAAAACAAATAAAAAAATTTATTTACCCAAAAAAAATATCTAAAAATTGTTTAGAAATAAATTTTTGATGGAACATTTTTTTTTGTTTGAGAAAAGCTGCATTAAAAATAGAAAAATTGAATTTTTACACAAACGACACAAAAAACCGAAAAAAAAGAAAAAATTTGTTTACTCAAAAAAAGATATAAATTTTTCGGCGATCACTTTTTGATAGGGCACGTTGTTTTTTTTTATTTACAAAACACTGCATTAAAAATAGAAAAATTGAATTTTTAGTAAAACGACGCATGATACGAAAAAAAATAAATAGAAAAAATTTGTTTAGCAAAAAAAAAATACTTATTTGTTATAAATCACTTTTTGTTAGGATACTTTTTTTTTGTTCGTAAAACACTGCATTGAAAATAGAAAAATTGAATTTTCAGACAAACAACAGAAGACGCAAAAAACGTAATGGACAAAGTTTATTTACCTAAAAAAGAGCTACAAATTTATTACAAATCCCTTTTTGACAGCTCACCTAGTTTTTATTTTATTTGTACAAAACTGCATAAAAAAAGAAAAATTGAATTTTTAGACAAACGAAACAAGACAGAAAAAGAATTAAAAAGACAAAATTTATTTACCAAAAGTGATCTACAAATTATTTACAAACTTTTTGATAGGACCTGTTTTTTTTTTGTTTTATTTGTAAAAAAAACTACATTAAAAATAGAAAAATTGAAGTTTTAGATAAACGACACAAGATGCGAAAAAATAGACAAAATTTATTACTGATTGAACTATTTTGTTCAAAATTAATCATTTTAGTTGGAAATCCTCTTTTTTTAATTTAACTGTTTTGTTTGCATTTTTTCTGGGGAAAATTACATTTTTTTAACTGAAATTTGAATTATTTCACGTTTGGTTGAAAATTCATCTTCTTCAGTTTTAACTTGAATTATTCGGTTGAGAATTCCTCGATTTCGTTGAAAATTAAACTTTTTTGGTATAAAATTAATATTTTTGGTTGAAAATTCATTTTTTTGTTGTTGAAAAT
>JAUELO010000292.1:2296263-2307022 GCA_032357855.1 Amphibolips quercusostensackenii | reverse complement strand
TGACGACAAATGTCAGTGTGCTTCGTTCGGGAGTGAAACACATTATTTTGAGCCAGCCTCTACGCCCTCTGGTTATTGTTCCAAATCGTTGTAGACACGCATGATTTGATCCTGACTTCCTTCAGGAATCTTTGAAAATGTATGACCTATTTTGCTGCTTCCCTTAAAGCCATATATTTGGACTCTGTGCTAGACAATGCCACAGTACGCTGCTTCTTTGCTTTCCAGCTGATCGCTGCTCCTCCGAGAATATATTCAGTGCACGAACTTCTGCTAGTGGTACAACTGGCCCAATCCACATCAGTGTATGCTTCTAAGCCAATTTTCGTCTTCTTGAAAGAGATTTTATGATTAGGAATTCCTTTGCAGTAACTTAGTACCCTTTCAGCACTACCCGGTGCCCCTTTTGGTAGCGCGTGTTGTATTGGCTTAACGAGTTGACGGCAAACGTCATGTCGAGACGAGTTCACACTGCTAAATACATCAACAAGCCGATCAATTCTTAAAGTAGGAAATTCCTTAATTCTTCTTTTGAGAAAGGTTTTGTGTCTGTCAACTTCATACTAGAATCCACGGGAGTACTGACTAGTTTTGCGTTCTCCATTTCAAAACGACTCGAAATATCCTCAGTGTACTACATCTGTAAGATTTGAATTTTTCCTTTGTCCAACGCGAATTTGATTCCCAGTCACTGACTGAATTTCCCCAGATCTTTGAATTCAAATTGAATTTAAAGTTTTTTCTTTGGTTCGGATATGCACGGTAGATTACGCGATGCTAACAGCACATCGTCCACGTATACTGCCAGTGGCACGATATGATTACCGCGCTTAGCAATATAGACGCAAGGATCATAGTCGAGAGGTTTCATTCCCAAAGTCTAAAATTACTGATCTACTCGCTTATTTTACTGCCTTCTTGCTTGATGTAAAACGTGTAATTATTGTTTCAAAAGCCATACTTTGTTCCCTTTCTTAAAATCATATAGCATTCTGGTGATTTCTCTTGCGAGCTCCTGGCCAGCTTCCGTCTTATTCAGCTTCTGCTTCTCGAACATCTCCAGTAAAATTTCCTCGAAGAGATCCAGTAACTCCATGAAAATCTCCTCGTCTAGTTTTCCATTCAAGTAGGCGCGCCCAACGTCCTATTCATGAATTTAAAGAATATTCTCGGCTGTAAGTGCCACGAGAGTCCTGATTGAGCTCAGCGGAGCTACAGGAGCAACCGTTCCATGGTAGTCAACTCCTGATCATTAATTAAATCCTCTAGTAACGAGGCGTGCTTTTTGCCTCTCAAGCTTTCAGCCCAGTCTAGATTGCCTTCGTAATACGACTCTGCAAGTGATCTCATTTAGATTTTTCGGACGATCGACCAGTTCGCAGGTGTTATTCTTAATGATCGCTTGGAGCTCGTCTTCGACGGCCGCTTTCCATTCTTCCGCATTGCTGCTCGACATTGTTTTCCGAAGCAAACTTTTTGCGACTTCTGCAATTTCTTCCGCCGGCTTTGTTCCGTCAATGGCACCTTTGACCTCCGTTTGCGCGTAAATTTTTCTCAGACTCCCCTCCATCTTCCAGATGAAGTGGTTGAACTGTCTTCTGCCGCACTTTTAGTTCTATGAACCTTTTATGAACATCATCCACGATAAGATGTGGTCATAGTAGCTGACCACACAGAAAAAACAAAATGAATCTGATCCTAATTTAAGGGTACCGTTTACCTGCAACAAAAATTAGTCTCGGTAGTGTGAAAGATACCACTACACAAGGTATTGTTTCCTTCGGACTTGGGATACGAAACGTCACCTGCTGTCAATTGTTTCCACAGTTTTGTGGCAAAAGCAATAGACAATGGTTTCATACCTCAATTCCGAAAGAAAAGAAACACCATCTTAAAATTAGTTGCAACCAAATTTCATCCCAGAGTTTTTTCTGTGCAACATCTCTACCCGTTTCTTGCCCCTTGAGACCTCCAGGCTTTCTTCGAAAATGACCTTTGTTTCCTCTACGATTCATCAAAAATGCGTTTTCGTCACTTTCCCGCACTGTGTGTTTTCGTGCGTCACTTTTTTCGATAATTTTGATCTTCAGCATTTCGGGTCTAGGAAGTTCATCGCGTGATTCGATGGCTAAACGAAAGTTTTCATTGCTACCCGGTAAATTATACAGCACTAAAATTGCTAGAAGATCTTCATTAATTTCAATCTTCATTTCCTGCAATCTGTCGATTGCGTCAAAAAATCCTGCTAGAGAGTCGCGCACATCTTCCCCTCCCTGCATCCTGTAAAGAATTAATCTTTTAAAAAGTGTGGCTTTTCTTGCTGGCCCTTTGATTGATAAATCAATTCTAGTTTTAGCTGAATTTCCCGTAAAGTATTTCAAACTTTAATCTATCTTAATTTCGAGTAAAAAATGGACAAGATCAAATCTGATTGCGCCTTGAGATCGGCTTCCTCCTACTGCTCTGCTGCTATTCTGGAAGCTTTGGCGTCAGCTGTTGCCACAGATCGCGTCGTAACGCCATTTACGTATTTCCAAGTTTCGTTATGGATCAGTATAAACTTTATTTTTACTTTTCAGGTATCGTAATTTTTGTTTCTAGTGCTTCTACGCGTATAGAGTGCGTGGTATTCATTTTCGCGAAGATTATCGAAAAAATCACGCTTCCCTCTGATACTGCGCTTCACCGACGCTTAGATGCTTCCTCTTTACTATTCACTTTTGCGTACTTATTCACTTTTTTAATTCACTATGCGTTAAATGAATCTGGGCCCATAACCTGTTAAGGATATGCGAAACGTAAGAAGAGAATAAAAAACAAGCCGATATACTTAACGTAGACTATCTGACTTTATTGATACTGGGACAAAGGGCATCTTTCTTCTCACTATCCTCTAGGCCACAATGAAGAATACTCGCCCGGCTAGCTTGCCAGTACACACGGGCGGACAATATTTAGAAGTTTTTCTAACAATTTGAAAATTTTTCATATCGGGAATTTTATTATTTGGGAAATCTACTATTTGGAAATTTCATTATTTGGAAGTTTTGCATTTCGGGAATTTTATTATTCGTAAATTTCATTGTTTAAGAATTTTTCAATTTGGCAATGCTGTTAAATGTAAATTTTATTATTTGTAAAGTTTTCAAGTCAGGAAATTTTTTGATACGGAAATTTCATTGCTTGAAAGATTTCCAATTCGTGAATTTCATAATTGGGAAATTTTATTATTTGTCATTTTTCCAATTTGTGAATTTTGTTACTCGTAAATTTCTTTTTTTGGGAATTTTCCAATTCGAGAATTTTATTATTCAAAAGTTTCATTATTTGGTCATTTTCCGATTCAGGAATTTTGTTATATGGAAATTTCATTATTTGAGTATTTTCCTATTCTTGAATATTATTTATCGGTTTTCTTCTGTTTCGGTTTCTTTATTAAATTGTTGCTGGAAAAACTTTTTAGGTGAGTAAAGTTTCCAATTTTCAATTAAAAATATTGCGTCATCAAATAAATTATAGATATAAGATAAAATTGCTGTCAGTTACAAAAAAAAAACAGTAACATTTAATCAATTTAGGTACTCTCTTATATAATTCAATCTCTATTCTCCTTCCTGGCTATCAAAATGTCAATTTTTGTAAATAAATTACTTTATTTAATTTATTTCTAGATTTTTATTTAACAACTTAAAAAAATTGATAACTTGACTTTTGATGTTGAAAATCATGAAAATTAATGATTTTTAATTTCTACGACTTTAGAATATGAGAGTTTTCATTTTAACAATTTCCAATATAAATTTATGTAATTTGTATGTTCTACATTCAAAACTTTTTCAATTTTAAAGATTTAGAATGTTGTGATCTTGATTTTAATCGTAAATCATACAAGTTCATAAATTTCCAATTGCGAATTCTTAAAATTGAGAAATTTTCAATTTTGAATCTTTAAAACTAAAATTATAATTCAATTTTTACAATTAAATTTTTTTTAAATGGAAATCTTGAAAATAGAATAATTAGAAATTTTGTATTTTTAAAATTTAAGAATTTCTAATTGTAGATTTTAAAATTGTAGAAATTTTAACAAAAAATCTTTAAAATTAAAGAGCTTTTAATTTTGAAAATAAAAAACGACACAAGTACTAAGTGCTACAATTGAAAAAAACAATTAAAGAAGTGATTTTAATGACTTACATTTAAAATTTCTTCAATTTAAAAAATTCATTATTGAAAGCGTGATTTTTTATCTTTCCAATTATCAAAATTCAAGAATATTCACAAATAAATTTTTCACATTAAAAAGTTTTTAGTTATAAGCCTTGAAAAATCAGAAAAAAAATATATTAAACGATTTTGAATTGAAAGCGTTCCCCACCAAACAATTTTAGATAGTGCCTGATTTTGAAGTAAGGAAAATATTTCGAATGGAATTAAAAGGAATTGAACCCTTCACGTTAAACAATTTCAAACTTCATTTAAACATGGATCTTGAAACTAAGAATAAACGAATTAATTCGAAGATTATTATCAATAATTCTTATATGCTATTATTATAAGGCATATTTCTTGAATATTTAAAAATATTTCTAACTATTCAAGACATTTGATTGTAAAGTTTAATTTCTATGAATAATATTTACCAAACATCCATATTTCTTTCTTTTGTCGCCCAAAGATAAAAACTCGTTTGACGTTCGTAGACTTTTGCTTGGTAAGAGCAAACCAATTGCGCGAAGCCCCCTCTCAGCGACATCGACGAAGCGATCCTCGCTAGTGAACCCCCACTCGTCTACGCCGCGAGTGGTGCGCAGCCGCTGAAGCGAAGCCTATAAAAGTGCAGTATGCGAGACCAAGAAATAAAATCTCACCGAGCTTCGGGACAAGTAACATCTCTCAGGCTTTTTCCCTCCAACCTTTGACTAAGCAAAGAAAACGATATCCCTCCCCCTCCCCCAGCTACATCTCAAGCTCAAAAATCCTGATACTCACACAGCTAGAATAAGACGCAAACTTTGAATGTAAATAGCATTACTAGTAAACATTACACTTTTATTTTGAAATCAATTTTGCTTTTCATTTTGTAAATAATATCTCTATCCTGTTTGATTTGATAACTTTAAAATCAGTTTCAACGCATAGACTGACCTTAAGTTGTTTACAGATTTGTAAGCATTTTTGTTAGAATTAATCAACAAAATCGATTTGTTCCAGAAGTCTTTTTAATAACTAATTAGAACTCATGATTTTTTCTAGGATATTTTCGAGTGTTTAAGGTATAAGAAATTTTCAGATGCTGCCCTAAAATGGAAAAATTGTACATGCTTCTTCGGGCAAAAAAAGGAAAATCTCTAGAGGAGCGTTTCAAGGAACACTTTAATGATGCCGTAAGTATAGTTTATACCAATCAATGAAATATGAAACAATTAAGTTTAATTTTCATTAAAAAATTGATTTTTGAAAAAAGCGAATTCTCAATACAAAAGATTAATTTTCTACGAAAAAGGCTTATTTTTTAACAAAATACATACATTTTCTACAGAAAAGTTAAATTTTCAACTAAGGAAAATGAATTTCTAACAAAATTGTTTAGTTTTTCACAAAGTAATTTTGAACTAAATAATAAAATTTTAGCCAGAAAAGATAAATTCCTAACCGTAGTTGAATAATAAATTACTAAAAATTATTAATACAAATTGCAATTCCACTTTTTCAAACTGTAATTTTTGCATTAAAAATCATTAACGCTGCAATTTTACGTTGTAATATTCACCTAATACCACGAAAAGGCGTTGCAATCATTCATTTCACCTCATTCGCCCCTCTAGACCCCTCCAACTACGTTATCTTCTCTTCAGCTATTTCATTCTCCCCTATAATCTTTAACTCATTTTCTTGACAGCTGCCTTTATCTCCAATATCTTTTCTACATTCTTCCAATACATACTCTTATGTTTCCGCGTCTCATTTACATATTCTGCACTTTCTGTTCTCTTTCTTTTCCCTATACATCCCTTCCTTCACCTTATTTCTCAATCTTAATCTTGCTATTCTGGTCCATCTTCTCTCTCTCTTTCTTCATCCTTTATATAAATACTTTAGACTTTTTCCTTTTTTATCATATTATGCCATTTATTATATTTTGATCGCACGATCAGCTCTCATCTTTCCATTGATTGTCTTTCCCTGTCCCTTCTTTCCAGTTCTTCATAGCTTACTCCATTTCCCTTTCCTATATCTCCAGCACTGAAAAACTCCTTTCTTTTTTTTTTTGCTATTTTTTCGTTCTTTTGCCCTTTCTTTCCTTTCTTTTACATCTTTCAAACACTCCTTCGCCATCTCCTCTTCCTTAATTTCGTCTTAAACTGCCATGCTCTTTTTCCTGCTCTAGTACTTGATTTATCCTTTTGTGCTTCTTTTCTCATCATATATCTAGGCGTCCTTCAGTCCACCCCTAGGTTACACCTTATATACCTTGATTGTAAACTCTAAATCTCTTTCCTTTCCTTTCCTTCCATCCTAATATCTCCGCTCCATAACTTAATTGCGGTATTACCAGCGTGTTAAATAACCATATTTTCCTTCTTTAATCTTTTTTTACCTTCTTTTTCCTATTTCCTGTATCTATTTCATTACTCCTGATGCTTTTTTATTCTTTCTCATACATGAGCCCTATGTTCTCTATTTGTTTGCAAAAAATATCTCAAATATTTAAATTCCTTTACTTCTAACTTTACTTCCTTTCATCTCTTATTCCATTTTTTCTTTTCTTCTTCTTCTTTAAACCTCATTATCTTTATTTTTTCTACATTTTAATTCAACTTTTTTCGATTTAAGTATTTATTTAATTCTGTAATTAAGCTTGCCGTACCTCCATCATCCTCTGCCATTAACACTATATCGTCCGAGTATGCCATCGTATATATCTTTTCTTTTCTCATTTTAAATTCTTTCCATCCTTCAAGGTTATTTAAAGGTCAACTTTTATTTTCAAATGCAAAACCTTCTCGGTTTACATGATCTTGATGCTGATCTAAACGTAAAATTTTGGGTTCTATTGATTGGCGGTGTCGAAAATAGGATTTTCCATTTGGAAAATAAAAGTTGACCTTGAAATAACCTTGAAGGTCAATGCCAAGGTCAGCTTCAAGGTCATCATTCAGATCCTCGTCCAAAACCCTTAAACTTTTGTCTAAAATATTTCTCTCGAGAACGCATATTCTCGCTGTTAGGGGGGAGGGGTCGGATACTTTTTGATGACCCTATTTGTTGTCCATCACCTCCATTGCTTTTCTAAACCCTGTCTGATTCGGTGGCTCTATGTTTTTTCCTTAACTTCGTTTTTCAAGCTCTCTAACAAAACAGTCTCGTACTTCCTGTTGGCATCAGCGTCACTTTTCTATAAACTTCAACATCCTCCTTTTTGCCTTTCTTTAATATAGGTACCAATACTCCTTCTTTTTATAACTCTGACCACTTCTCTCCTCTTCATACTCTATTGCATATTACCATTGCCTATTCCTTTAGTTCTGTCCCCCCATATTTCCAGACTTTATTTGGAAATATCATCTATATCAGGTGCCTTTTCATCTTTCATTATTCCTAAAACCTTGACTATTTTTTCACTTGTTATTTCCTCTTTCTAATCTCTTCTCCTATCATATTTACCTCCGCTTCTGACTTTCTTTTCTATTTCTCCTAGCGAATCCATAAGATATATTTGCTATTCTACCATCTCAATATCCCGATTTACACTTTTCCTCTATTTTCTCTCTCTATTTACTACCTCTCCAACCACTTCTTCCATCCTAGACTTCTGCACCCCTTCTTCAAACTTTTTATTTTATTTCTCTTTCTTTAGATCGTACAACTCAGTGTACTTTTTCTTTTTCCACCTATGTTTCTTTCCACTACTTTTCCCTTTTCTCCGAATTTTTAATTCATTTCGTACCTCCTCTTTCTTCTTTCTACATTGCTCATCCCATCCACTTCTATTTCCTCCTTCACTAACTTTCTTTTTTCTTGTGCATTCTTAACCTTTTGTTATTACTTCAATTATTATTTCCATCTTTTCGTCTACACCACTCTCTCCCATTTTGATATTTCTGACTTTTGCCTTAAACTGTTTTTTCCTTCCATTAACCAATTCTCTTTTTCTGTTCTGTTTACTTTTGCTTCCTTTTTATTCATATTGTGCTTACTTTTTTCTTCCTCTAATGTTACTATTATGGGATAGTAATCTGAACATATATAATACTCTACCTCTAGTTGCTTGACCTTCTTTCTTACCTCATCGTCCACTATCACATTATCAATTACCATGCTTAGTTTCTTCTCATTGTCTAAAATTCTTTACGCGTGTACAAGGTCGCTTCAGGAGTTTAGAAGGCCAATTGCCTTAAACTTTTGAATGCCTACGACTTATATATTACAGTTTCGATCGAGTGTATGTCCATCCTTTGTATTTTTCTCAAGAAGGGGACGTGAGGGGAACTTACACATTACAAGCGGAGGGAGAGGAATAAAAATAAGGGCAGTTGGGTAGGATAAGTAGTGGAAGTGCCGGGAAATTAAGGACGGCATGTAGGGGAAATGAAGGGTCGGAAAGCAGAGAAAAAAAGGATCAAAGATGTAGGAGAAGTGGTGGAAAATTTAGGTGGAGAAGTAGGTGAAGTAAAAGAAACTCAGAAGTAATAAGGGAAGGGAAAATAGGGGAAGTGAGAATAGTGTAAGTTGTGGAAGTGAGGAAAAATTAGGGGAGGTGTGTGGGAAAAATGTAGGTTGGCGAAGTAGGTGGCATGAGGATAGGAGAGGTAGAAGAAGTCGTGGAAAGCGTGGGTGAATTAGTAGGGGAAGTAAGGGAAATCCACAAGGGAAGAAGAAGTAGAGGAAATGAGAATAGGTGGTAGGGTAAGTAGTGTTTTTGAAGGAAAATTGAGGAGGGTGAGCGGGGGAAATAAAAAGGGGGAAATTTGGGGCATGAGGATAGGGGAGGTAAAAAAAAAGTTGTGGAAAATTTAGGTGGAGAAGTAGGGGAAGTGGGGAGGGGAGAACTTACAGCTCAGAAGAGGGCAGGGAATACAGTAAATGAGGGTAAGTGGTAAAGTAGTGAAAGTGACGAAAAATTAAGAATGATAAGTAAGGGAAATGAAGGGTGGGAAAGTAGGGTGCATGGTGAAAGGGAAAGTAGAAGAAGTGGTGGAAAATTTGGGTCGAAAGATAGGGGGAAAAAGGGGAGTGAAACTAGAGAAAAATTTACTTTTTGAAAAATTTATTGTTTTAGCTTATCATTTTAGTTGAAAATTTATCTCTTTTGTTGGGAATTCAACTCTTTTGTTGAAAATTCGTCTTTTTGATTTGGAAATAGTAAAAATTCGACTACTTATTTGAAAATGAATTTTTTTGTTAAAAATTCACCTTTCTTAGTTTTAAATTCTGTTTCTATTAATTATCATCTTTGTTATTTTGATTTTTAAATTATAAAAATAATGGCGTAAAAAAAGTAACTTTTTAGGTAACTTAAAGTTACTTTATCTAACAACTGTGTGGCCTCTGAACACAAAAGAAAATCTTTTGCAGTAAATTTACTCAATTTGTATTAACATTCAGAAACGGTGTCCGAAAATTACAAATAGTTTTTTGAAATTCCTAAATAGGAAAAGAAATATAAATTATTGTTACCGAAAGAAGTGTGCAGTTAGCAACTGCGCACTCCTCGCTTTTCGATCGTGTTCGAAGCGGACAATAGCATGGTGGTTGTGGTCATTGCCGACAACGCACTGACCTGAATAAATTTTCAATTTAAATATTGAATACTTAACCACAAGATAAATGCATCGTAAAACAATGGAACTCTCCTAAATTTAATAAACATCGAAACAAATATTTGCGAATTTAAACTTTTGAAACTAAACAGCTTTTGTTTCAAGGTCTTAAAAATTAGGCTTTCAGAACTACGCGTTCTAAATTATAATTTTAAATTGAAATTTAAGAAATTTTCGAGACTTCCGTACTGTAAAGTGCAAAAGTAATAACTAAAGAGCGAATTAGACTCACTGTGAAGTTAGCTGTCGAGAGTGTCGAGCGCCTCTCACCACTCACACGTGAAGAACCTCGGCTAGACCATCATTTGTTCCCAGAAAAAAAGAGGACGATAGAAAGCGAGTCAGTTTGAATTGCGTGTCTGTTATTTGCGCATTGGAATAAGAAAAATATAATCAGTTGGATACATGTTTAATCTCTCACTTATGTGCGGAGCTTCCAATCTGCCATTCCGCATTCGTTAAAATGCTGAGTGAATAAAGTTGAATGAGACTGACTGAGCTGAAATAATTTCTATGAGTAACGTACGATTCACTAATGTGCGCATGAATGAATGGGTTTAAATTCAATATGAAATGAAGGTCTTAAAAGATCACACCTAATGGTAAATACGATGCACAAATAGCAACTTTGAATAAGCGTAAATCTGACAAGTGTTGTAATATATTATAATTAGTGCAACAATTTATTTTTAAATTAAATAATGATGAAGTTGTGATTTTTTTTTATAATAATTTTAAAACATTATGATGTGCAGGAATTATAAGATTTACACTGAAGGCGTCAGTGCCATTCAATTATTCAGTTAACATGCTGATGGCTGCAGGGAGTGCACGTATCAGAAACAAACTCCGCAATCCACTGATATCTATTTGCATTTAAATATCTAAATGTTTAGGATTTAAATACCCTTATTTTTATTAAGGATGATTTCTAT
>JAUELO010000292.1:2277709-2288856 GCA_032357855.1 Amphibolips quercusostensackenii | reverse complement strand
TTGACAATGAAAAATTATGCAGTTTTGAGTTTTGTAGTTAAGAATTTCATAATTTCGATGATTGAAATTTAAAATTTTATAAACTCATAAGATTCAGAGTCGAAAGTCTTGACTTTGATCTTCAGAATTATCAAAATCTTAAAAATTTAAGAATTTTTATTTGTATATCTTTAAAATTCAGGAATTGTGAATTGCAAATAGTTAAAATTGAATAATTTTGAATGGCAAATCTTCCTAATTGTAGCATTTATATTTTACATCTTTATATTTAAGGGTTCTTAATTTTGTAAATGTACAATTAAAAATTATGTAAATTTTAGGTTTTACAAGCTGAATTCTCTAATTTTAATAATTAACAATAAACATTTTTTTTAATGCAGATGATTTAAAATTGTAAACTTACCTTTTGATTTTTAAAATCATCACAATACAAGAATTTTTATTCATACATCTTTAAAATTAAAGATTTTTAAATTCCAAGTCTTCAAAGTTGTAAAATTTACTTGAAAAATTTTTTTAATTTAAGAGTTTTTTATTTTGCAAATGTACAATTAAAAATTATGCAAGTTTTATGTCTTAGAAGCAATAATTCTCATATTTTTATAATTTGAAATAACAATTTTTCAAATTTGGAAGATTTTTTAAAATTAAAAACGTGAGTTTTTACCTTTTTTTTGATCTTTTGATTTTGAAAATCTTCCAAATTTAAGAATTTTTTTTTCTACATCTTTAAAATTGAATGTTTTATTTTAAGAACTGACAATTGAAAATTCTCTAATTTCTATTTTTTAAATTCAAAATGTCTTTGATGTTAAAGATTTGGAATTGTAAACTTGAATTCTGCTTTTGAAAATTATTAATTTTTAATTTTTGAAATTAAAGAGTTTTAAAATTGAAGAATTTTAAATAGTGAATTTTCAAAATTAAATTCTTGCAAAAAAACGTTTCATATTATTATAATTTTCAACATTTTTTTGGAATAGATTGATTTTTTAAAATTCTCCAATTTAAACAATTTGCAGTTTCAAGTTTTTTAATTTTAAATATGTGTAAATAAAAGTTCTTGGAACATTTTTGTGAAAAATTTCGAATGTTTTTTTAAGTTTCAAATGTAAATCATTAAGCTTACAGAACTTTTTACTTTCATACTTGAATCTTGCATAATTTTTGATTTAAATTAAAAAAATTGCAAACATTAAATTTAAGAAATAAATAAAATTTCTTAAATTTGTATGATGTTGAAGATCAAAAGTCAAGCAGAATTTTAAAATGTTAAACTTAAAACCCGGATAATTTTTAATTGTAATATATTCAAATTATCAACCAATTAATTTTAAAGTATTTGAAATATAAATCCCTAAATCTGTACGTTTTTTGAGATCAAAAATCAAGTTTTAAATTTTAAATATTACAAATTGAAGAAATTTTAAACGTAAGGCATCAAAATTCCATAATTCAATATTTTTAAACTTAAAAGTTGCATAATATTAATTCATTAATTTTCAGAATTAAAAATTCTTTTACTTTAAAGAAGTATAGGTTAAAAATTTAATTATTTTGTTAATATTTTTTTCATTGAATTAGTTTTTTTTGGTTGAATTCCATTTTTTTCTTAATTTAAAATTAGAATCATTTTTGGTTGAAATGTTAAAATTTTTGTTTTAAAATCAAAATCTTTGTTGTTGTTGAGAGTTGTTTTTCTTTAGTTGAAAATTCAATTATTTGGTAGAAATTTTATTAATTAAATTAGTTTTTTAATTAAAAGTTTAAATATTCAATTTTGGGTTAAAAATTAATTTTTCTTTTTTGCAAATTCAACTTTCTAGTGTAAAATTTATGTATTTTTTTAAAAATTCTTATTTTTGAGAGAAAATTAATCTTCTTTGCGGCAAATTCTTTTCTTCGATAATTTGACTCCTTGGTTGAATGTTAAACTGCTATGTTAAGAATTAAATTTTTCAGTTTAACATTTGATCAATTTAATTAAAACTCATCTCTTCGATCGAAAATTGATCTTTTTCAGTTGAAAATTAAACTATTTTGTTGAAAAATTGTTTTTCTTTTGTTAAAAATTAATTTTTTATGAAAGTTTAGGTATTCAGTTTTTAGTTAAAAATTTATCTTTTTCGTTGCAAGTTTAACTATTTGGTTCATAATTGATGTATTTTGTTGAAAATTCGTCTTTTCTGGTAGAAAAGAATTTTTCTTTGGAGAAATTGATTTTTTATGTATGAAAATTCAACTACTTGGTCAAGAGTTGGACTGCTTTGTGAAAAATTAATTTTTTTGTTTTAAGATTTATCATTTCAATTTGAAATTTACCTCTTTAATTGAAAATTAATTTTTTTTAGTTGATAATTGAACTATTTTATCCAAAAATTAATTTAAAAAAAATTATTTTCTTATTTTGAAAATTCAACTATTTGCTTTAAGATTAAACTATTTTGTTAAAATGATAATGTTTTAGAATCAATTTTGTCATTTAAAAATTTAACTAAAATATTTATGGTTGAAAAATGGTAGATGAGCTTAGCCGCTTTTAATTCAAGATTCCTAACTTAGCGACATTGAGAAGCTGCTGAACTCTAGTGGTTTGTGTCCGTGCTGAGATTTTTTTTATTTAGAAAAGTGGTTCGTGTCCGTGCTAAGTTTTTCGAACATTCCTGATGACGTCATTATGAATTCCTACCTTACCGTCATTGATATAAGAGGGCTGTTAGACCAGGAGGACTGGACCACTGATATAAGAGGGATACTGAGCCACTCTTACGGGGGGTGGGAAGGTACTGAGCCAGGGACACTGAGCTACTTTTACAGGGGATATACTGAATCACTTTTACAAGTAGCTCAATACCCCTCTTGTACTGGTGGTCCAGTCCTTCTGATTCAGTAGCCCTCTTGTATCAATGTTGGTAAGGTAGGAAATTATGATTACGCCATGAGATATGTTCTAGAAACTAAGCACGGACACAACCCACTTTTCTACACACCTTGGCATGGACAAGAACCACTACAGGTTAGAAGCCTTTCGAAGTCGGTAAGGTAGGAATCTTTACTTAGAACCGGCGTAGCTCGTGTACTAAAGTTGTCTTTTTAGTCGCAAATTCCAAGAGATTAAATCATTTAAAATGACTGATTTATTTAGTGAGTCAAATTGTCTGAGATGAAAAGTCACTTTAGACTGATTCGAATCCGCGTTAATTAAATTAGTCGAAATTGACTTCAAATCAATCACTTCTGACTGCATCTAATTTATATTGTACTAATAAACTGTCGTATAGAAGAAACCTTCCTGCAGTAGATAATACAATCTACAGTGGATAATGATTATTTTTAAAAAATGTGTGGAAAAAATCAATTCAATTTAATCGATAGTTACAACATCGATATGTGTTAGTAAATTTAATTTAAATTTAATTATTTCTTGTTTGTTTGGGCTTTGAATTAATAATTATCCACTGTAGGTTAGTAGTAGAGCTATAGCGGTATCAGGCTACTAACCGACCTAGCAGGTTCTGTTCTCTGCTGAGTTACCTAATGTAGGTAACTTAGCATGGAACAGAACATTTACTTACCGACTACTTACCGGCTACTTACCGACCGAACAGGTTCTGTTCTCTGCTAAGTTACCTCATGTAGGTAACTTAGCACAAAACAGAACCTTTTTGGTCGGTAAGTGGCCTAACGCCGCTATAGCTCTACTACTTAGGTTGAATCATCCTCTGTAGAAAGGTTTGCGCTACAAAAAATCAAAATGTGTCGCAAAAAATCAAGAGACATAAACACGCGATTAATAAACAAAAACATAGCTACAATGTGGACAAAAATAAATTTATAATTTAATGATTTGATGATTATTATATAAAATTGCGTAATTTTGTTTTTAGGAGGGAAAAATTAATTACTGAAGAAGACCCCCCGATTTACAACTGTGTATCTTCTAGTCAGAAGCCAATCACGTGGGGTAAATTCATGGTGTTGAATAAAATCTATGGAGTCGAAGTAGTCAGTAAAGTGACCATCTGGTACCACGTGTTGTTTTTAAATCAACATTTGTGGGTCCACAGTATTTGCCTAATTGTTCTACATTTAGTCCCGGCCCTAATTGCAGATTCGATCCTTTACCTCACAGGAAGGAAGCCCATGTAAGATTTTTCTATGCAATTTATGTATTAGGGTGCCCATTAAAATTTTTAATTTTTTATGTTTATGAACGCATAAAAATTAAAAAAAATTGGATTACCCTGTTAGGGTGGTCCAAATTTTTTTAAATCGAATTTTTTTGATATCGCACCCAAATTTGTTTAAATCCAAAAAAAATAATGCGTTAAAAAATGATATTCAGCAAGCCTCATGGTCTTTCACACGTATTTCCCATAAGAAAAAAAACGTTTTTGTAAATTTTATTTAGAAGCGGTTATATTAGGTAAATTAAATTGAGGCTCTACATTTATTCTCAAAATAAGTTATAAAATACTAATCAAAAATTACTTTCCAAATATCACCCCCATAAGTCTATTTTATAGCGTCCCAAAAAAAAACAATATTTGAAAAATTAGTGTTTTTGACTATTTGGCGGTAATTATAATTTTTTTGCGGCTTCTTAGACACGAATTTTTTGTAAAACATTGCGTACTACTTTTTATTAAAAATTTAATGTTCACGTGAATTTTTTAAACAATGTGTTATTGTTTATAGAAATTTTCTCTTCGCGTAATGCTAAAAAGTTGCTGTTTTTTACAAAATTTTTCACTTTTTGTCCACTTGTTAATTAAGCTGGGGTTATTATTAATTCAAGTTAACAAAACTGATTAAATAAATAATTTATTATTATTTTTAATAATATTCTGTGTAAATAATGCTATATAGTTACGGTTTTTTCTGAAATATTTAAATTTTTGTCTATTTTTCACTCAGAGCGATATAATAATTTATAAAATTTAACAAACATAATTGCTAATTTAAGTTATTGTTTATAACTATCTTCTCTTATAGAAATGCTAGATAGTTGCAATTTTTTCTTGGAATTTTTTACTTTGTGTCAACTTTTCATTTGAGCGACGTTTATAATTTATGAAATTTAACAAACATAATTGTTTAAAAAAATTATTATTGTTTATAACAGTGTTCTCTTAGAGTGATGCTAGAAAGTTGCGAATTTTTCTGAAATATTCAGTTTTTCTTTAACTTTTTAATTAGAAACAAATAAAAAATTTTAATATTAATAATTATACAAACAGAAAGGCTCTCTGTACCTACACCAAGAAATTGTTTTTTTTTTATATGATCAATATCGAAAATTTTTTAAAATATTTCAAATATCTGTTTTACTTTAGAAAAATATATTCATAAAAACGAAACAAATTTTAAAATATGATTTCTTTTAATGTTTATTATTTTAACAATTATATTTGTTAACTTGCATTAATTATTACCTCAAGAACTGAAAAATGGACAAAAAGTTAAAAACTTCCGAAAAAACTACAACTTTCTAACATTATTCAAAGAAAATATTATTAAAAATAATAATAAATTGCTTAAACAATTACTTTTGTTAACCTAAATTAATGAAAACCTAATTCTAAGTGAAAAGTGGACAAGAAGTGGAAAAGTTTAGTAAAAACTACAACTTTCTAGCATTATTCTAAGAGAATATAGTTATAAATAATAATAATTTGTTTAAACAATTATTTCTATTGAATTATATAAAAAATTGTCTCGCTGTAACTGAAAAGTTGAAAGTAAGTATCAAAATGGTTATACTATAAAGATAGTTATAAACAATGATAAACTGTTTAAACAATTATTTTTGATAACACGGACTTATTATTACATCAATATAATTAAAAGATGGACAAAAAGTAAAAAATTGTAGAAAAAATGGCAAATTTTCAGCGTTATTGTACAAAAATATTATTATAAATAATAAAAAATGGTATAGACAATTATTTCTAAAAAATTAAATTAATCATTGTCTTGTTCTAACTTGAAAGTTAAAAATAAGTTGAAAAATTTAGAAAAAAACGCGACTTTCTAACAATTAACTAAAAAAAGATAGTTATTTGTCAATGAAATTTACAATAAAGTCTTTTCGTCTAATATGAATACTTGTTGAACATCATGAATTAATATTGTAAAAAATTAATTTATTTTATATAGAGAGTAAAAAAATGTTGTTGAAAAATGTACTGTTTTGTTCAAATTTCGTCTTTTTGAGTAAAAAATTAAACTATTTGTCCATAAATTTATTTCTTCGGTTGAAAATTCGTTTTTTTATTGTAAATTAATTTTTTCTAACCGGAAATTTAATAATTTTATTGGCAAGAAAAATTTATCTGTTTTAGTTGATAATTTAAATATTTGGTTGCAAATTAATGTACCTTGTTAAAAATTGATCTGAATTATTAAAAAAGGAATCTTCTTAGTTTAAAATCCATTTTTTGTTGTTGAAAAATTCAACTAATTCGTTGACAGTTTTTTTCTGTAAAAACTTAATTTTTCAAATTGTTTATATAAATATTTCACTTCTAACTGCAAAATCTTTATTAGTCAAAAATTTAACTATTTGGTTAGAATTGTTTTTTTTTTTTAGTTGATGATTTATCTAGTTGTTTGAAGATTAATGCATTTTGTTGATTTTTTTTAAACCTAATTTTTTAATAAAAAATATAGTTATTCTATTCGTGATTAAAAATTTATCTTTTTTTGTCAAGAATTCAACTATTTGGTTAAAATTGTCTTTTTTTAGTTGAAAATTCACTTGGTTCTTCAAAGGTTCATGAATTTTTTTAACATTCGTTTTTTTTAAAATAAACTTGCTTTTTTAAATTGAAAACATAATTATTTCATTTCTGGTTGCAAATTAATCTTTTTTTTTAGTCCAAAATTCAACTACCTGGTTCAAAATGTATTTTTTTTTACTTGAAAATTCACCTAGTTGTTTGAAAATTCATGTATTTTGTTAAAAATAAGTTGTTTTACTATAAAAACTTATTTTAAATGAAAAATATAATTATTCTTTTCTTATTGCAAATTTATCTTTTTTAGACGAAAATTTGAATAATTGGTTGAAATTTTTTTTTTTTTTAGTTTTTTCACCTAGTTGTTTGAAGATCTGTTGGTAATCTGTTTAAAAAAAAACCTATTTTAAATTAAAAATATAATTATTCTATTTCTGATTGCAAATTTATCTTTTTAAGAGGAAATTTCAAATAATTGGTTAAAAATTAATTTTTTCAAATTTAAAATTCACCTAGCTGTTTGAAGATTCATTTATTTTGTTGAAAATCAGTTTTTTACTTATAAAAAATTATTTTAAATTAAAAATATAATAATTCTATTTCTAATAAAAAAATTTATATTTTTTAGAGAAAATTAAAAATAATTGGTTACAAATTAATATTTTTTAGTTGAAAATTCACCTAGTTGTTTAAAGATTTATTTATTTTGTTGAAAGTCAGTTTCATTTTTATAAAAAATTATTTGAAATTAAAATATAATCATTCTATTTCTAATTGCAAATTTATCTTTTTTATAGCAAATTTCAAATAATTGGTTACAAATTAATCTATTTCATGTTGAAAATTCACCTAGTTATTTGAAGATTCATTTAGTTTGTTGAAAATCAGTTTCTCTTTTTTAAAAAATGATTTTTAATTAAAAATATAATAATTCTATTTCTAATAGCAAATTTATATTTTTTAGTCAAAAATTCAACTAATTGGTTAAAAATTCATGTTTTATAATTGAAAATTCACCTAGTTGTTCGAATACTCATGCACTTTGTTGAAGATTAGTTTTTTTGTAAAAAGTTAATAATTCAAATTGAAAATATAATTATTTCATTTCTGGTAAAAAATTTGTCTTTTTTAAATTAAAAAATTCAACTAATTGGTTACAAATTTTTTTTTTCGAATTTTACCTAATTGTTTAAAGGTTCATGTAATTTGTTGAAAGGTTGGTTTTTTTTAACAATAAAACCTGAATCTTTTGAATTGAAAATATAATTATTCTCTTTCAAATTGTAAATTTGATAGTTAAAGGATTTATTATATATTCATAATTTATAATTTTATCGATTTGTTATTATGTTATATTATTATATATATTTATAGATACATATATATTTATTTATATTATTTATATATGCACTTTTTTAAATATATTTATTAGTTAAAAAATGATATTTTTAGTTGGAAATTCACCTAGTTGTTTGAAGATTCGTGTTTTTTGTTGAAAATTAGTTTTTTTTGTAATAACTTAATTTTTTTAATTAAAAATATATATTTTTCTTCATAGTTAAAATTTGCCTTTTTAAACAAAAACTCTAACCATTTGGTTAAAAATATATCTTTCTTAATTTAATATTCACCCAGCTGTTTCATGATTTATGTATTTTGTTGAAAATTCGTTTTTTTATAAAAACTTAATTTTTTATACTCAAAATATAATTATTTTATTTCTGGTTGCAAATTTATCTTTTTTAGTCAAAAAAATCAACTAATAGGTTAAAACTGTATCTTTTTCAATTGAAAATTCAACTAGTCGTTTAACGATTCATGTACTTCATTAAAAATTCTTCTTCTAGAAAAAAAAAATCTTTCAATTTGAAAATCCTTTCTTGCTGTTGTTCAAAATTCAATTAATTCAATGAAAGTTGATCTTTCCGGTAAAAAATGCATGTATTCAGTTGAAATTCGTTTTTTTGTTTGTTTAAAAAACTGAATTTTTAAAAATTGAATATTCAATTATTCTATTTCTAGTTGCAATTTTTTTATTTTATTTTAAAATTCAACTAAATGGTCAAAGATTTATATATTCAATTAAAAATTTATGTTTTTGTTTAAAGATTTATTTTTTTTGTTAGAAATTCGTTTTCTATTGGTAAAAACTTAAGTTTTCAAATTAAAAATATAATTATTTCCTTTCGATATAAATACTGATTTCTTTAAAGTCAAGAATTCAACTAATTGGTTGCAAATGTTTAATTTTTTTGAGAATTCACCTACTTGGTTAAAAATTTATCTTTTTTAGTTGAAAATTAAACATCTTTAGTAAAAAGTATCCTTTTTTGTTACAGAGTCAAATGTTTTACTGAAGATTCGTCCTTTTGGGTTGAAAATTAAATAATTTTGAAAGAAAATTTAAGTGTTTGATTGATACCTATTCTTTGTTATCGGAAAATATTTATATTCAAAATTAAATAGCTTTCTTAAAAAGTATCCTTTGCGTTAAAAAAGCAACTGTTTTGTTGACAATTCGTATTTTCTCTTAAATTCAACTGTTTTTGATATAAAATTAAAATCTATTTTTGCTGAAAGATCAACTATTACCTTTCTCGTTGAGAATTCATATATTTTGGTTTGTAAAATATTGAAAAAATTGGTAATTGAATTATTAACAAATAAAAATTCAATTGTTGAAAATGATATATTCACCACTAAAAAATTTGAAAAAATTGAAAGTAATTAATAATTGAATTTTTAACAGATGAGAATGCAATTGTGAAACATTGAATATTCAAATCTTGAAATTTGGAGAAAATGGAATTTTTAAGTGTCCAATATTCAAGGAAATTGACACTTGAATTTTCCACAGATGAGAATTTAATTTTTGTAAAAATTAAATATTCAAATCTTAAAAATTTGAGAAAATTGAAGGCGATTAATAATTTAATTATCAAAAGCTGGAAATTAAACTATTCAAACTTGAAAAGAATTGAAAATTGAATATTAAAATCTTAAAAATTGGTATAAATTAAATTTTTGACTGTTTAATATTGAAAAAATTAGTCATTGAATTTTTATCAAATAAGCATTAAATTGTTAAAAATTATATATTGAACACTTGAAAATTTTAAAAATTGAAGGTAATTGATAATTGAATTTTTAACAGATGAGAATGCAATTGTGAAACATTAAATATGCAAATCTTGAAATTCGGAGAAAATTGAATTTTCAAGTGTCGAATATTCAAGTGAATGGATACTTGAATTTTCAACAAAGAACAATTCAATTTTTGTAAAAATTGAATATTCAACTTTTGGAAATGGGGGAAAATTTAAGGTAATTAATAATTGTTTTATCAAAAGTAGGAAATTAAACTATTTAGACTTGAAAAGAATTGAAAATTGAATATTAAAATCTTAAAAATTGGAATAAATTAAGTTTTTAACTGTTTAATATTTAAAAAATTGATAATTGAATTTTTATCAAATGAGAATTAAATTGTTGAAAATTATATATTCAACACTTGAAAATTTGAAAAATTAAAGGTAATTGATCATTGAATTTCAACAGATGAGAATTTAATTGTGAAACATTGGATATTCAAATCCTGAAATTTGAAGAAAATTGAATTTTCAAATATCGAATATTAATTTTTTTTTAATTTTAAAATTCAACTAAATGGTCAAAGATTTACATATTTAATTAAAAATTTATCTTGTTGTTTAAAGATTTATTTTTTGTTTGTTAAAAATTTGTTTTCCATTGAAAAAAACTTGAATTTTCAAATTGAAAATATAATTCTTTTATTTCTGTTTGCAAATTTATCTTTTTAAGTGAAAACTTTAACTAATTATTTCAAAATTTATCTTTATAAGTTAAAAAATTATCTATTTGTTCAAAGATTCATGCATTTTGTTAAGAGTTCATTTCTTTTTGATAAAAACTTAATTTTTCAAATTAAAAAATATAATTATTTCCTTCCGATATAAGTACTGATCTTTTTTAAGTCAAAAATTCAACTAATTGGTTACAAATGTTTCATTTTCTCGAAAATTTACCTACTTGGTTGAAAATTATCTTTTTCAGTTAAAAATTAAACAGCTTTGATAAAAAGTATCCTTTTTCGTTAAAAAGTCAAATTTTTTACTTGAAATGCATCTTTTTGGGTTAAAAATTTAATTATATTTAAAGAAAATTCAAATGTTTCATTGAAACTTATTGTTTGTTGTTAGAAAATATTTTATTTTGTTGAAAATTCATCTTTTTGCCGAAAATTAATCTTCTTAGTTGAAATTTTCTGTTGTTAAAAATGCACCAATTTTGTTGAAAATTTATTTTGTTTAGTTCAAAATTAAATAGCTTTTTTGAAAAGTATCCTTTTTCGTTAAAAAGTCAACTGTTTTGTTGAAAATTCGTATT
>JAUELO010000292.1:2262078-2275425 GCA_032357855.1 Amphibolips quercusostensackenii | reverse complement strand
ACAGAGAAAGGACAAAGGTAAGAGGGAAAAGGGTGAAGGAGAAAAGGGCAAGAAGATCGCATAGTAAAAGTGTGCTGAAAGAGGAGGGGGGGTATTAAAAATAAGTTTTTAGAGCCATTGCCAATCGCCGAAAAAAAGACAGACTCAAATATGAAGAGAAAGCGAAAAGGTGAGAAGAAAAAAGGTGAAGGGGGAAAGGTAAGATGAAAGAGAGAAAAGGGGAATGAGGACAATGGAAAAGGGAATAAAGGCAAAAAGATCGCATAGTAAGAGAGTGCAGAGAGGGAGGGAGGGGGTCTTGAAAAGAAGTTTTTAGAGCCATTGCGAATTGACGCACAAAAGAGAGACTTAAATAGAAAGAGAAGGGAAAAAGGAAAGAGGAAAGAGGAAAAAGGAGAAAGGAGGAAGGGCTTAAGGGGAAAGGGCAGATAGAAGAGAAAAATGCGAGAGGGGTAAAAAGAAACAGGGAAATAGGAAACAGGAAAGGGATAAAAGGGAAAGAAGATCGCACTGTAAGAGAGTGCACAGAGAAAGAGAGAGAGAGAGAAAGAGGGGGCGGGTGGTATCGACCAGAAGTCTTTAGAGCTATTATGAATCGCCGTACAAAATAAAAATTCGAATAGATAGAAAAGGGGAAAAGGTAAAAGGGGAAAGAGGAATGTGAAAAAGGAAAGGAGCAGGTGAAAGAGAAAAGGAGGAAAACGGAAAAAGGCGAAGGATAGAAAAAAAAGGGCAAGAAGATTACATAGTAAGATAATGCAGAAAGAGAAAGATGGGAGTGGGGAAGGTATGAAAGAGAAGTTTTTGGAGTCATTGCGAATCGCTGCACAAAAAAAACTTGAATAGAGAGAAAAGAGAAAAAGAAAAGACAGAAAGGGGTAAAGGGAAAAGGAAAGAGGTAATAGGGGAAAGGAAAAATGGGAAGTAAAAAGAAAAAGAAAAGAGAGGAAAGGGGGAAAGGAAAAGGGTAAAAAGGAAAAGAAGAAAGGGGAAAATGAGAAGGGATTAGTGTAAACGAAAAAGGAAAAAGATGAGGACAACGGGAAACGGGAAAAGAAGTAAAGGAAAAAATGAAAAGGAAGAAGGGTGAAGGAAAAAAGAGAAAGAGAAGTTTTTAAAGCCGTTGTGAACCGCCGCACGAAAGAGAAACTAAAATAGAGGAAGAAGGGGAAAAGGAAATATGGAAAAGGGAAAAGTGAAAGATGAAAAAGGGAAAGGAGAAAGAGGAAAAGGGAAAGAGACAAGGGAAAGAGAAAAGGTGAAAAAGGGGAAAAAGATCACATAGATCGGGGAGAGGGGGGTATAGTGATAACGAATATAAGTCTTTAGAGGCATTGCGAATCGACGCACAAAAGAGAGACGCAAATATACAGAGAAAGAAAAAATAAGAGGGAAAAGAGTGAAGGGGAAAAGGGAAGATGAAAGAGAAAAAAGGGGAAAAAGGGAAAGGGGAAAAGGGCAAGAAGATCGCATGGTAAGAGAGTGCAGAGAGAGGGGGGTATTAAAAATAAGACTTTAGAGCTATTGCAAATCGCCGCACAAAAAAGAGACTCAAATATAGAGAGAAAAGAAAAAGGAAAGAGGAAAAAGGGAAAAGGGGACAGAATATAGGGAAAAAAGGAAAGGGAAGATAAAAGAGGAAAATGTAAGAGGGGGCAAA
Organism: Amphibolips quercusostensackenii; assembly: GCA_032357855.1. Lineage (NCBI taxonomy): Eukaryota > Metazoa > Arthropoda > Insecta > Hymenoptera > Cynipidae > Amphibolips > Amphibolips quercusostensackenii. The sequence continues at coordinate 2,273,765 of JAUELO010000292.1, read as the reverse complement.
TGGAAAGGTGAAAAAGCGACAGGGGAACAGGAAAGAGAAAATGGGGAAAAAGGGAAAGAAGATCCCACAGTAAGAGAGTGAAAGGGGAAAGGGAAAAAAGGCAATAAGATCAAATATTAACAAAGTGCAAAGAGAGAGAGAAAAAAAGAGAGATAAAGGGGGAAGGATATCGAAAAGAAGTCTTTACGGCTACTGCGAATAGACGTATAAAACAAAGACCTTATTAGAGAGAGAAGGGGAAAAGGTAAGAGAGAAAAGGTGAGAGTGAAAAGGGGAAAGTGGAAAAGGAAAAGAGAAGGTGGAAGAGAAAAGAAGAAAAAAGGGAAAAAGGCTAAAGGGGAAAAAGGGCAAGAAGATCACATAGTAGGATAGTGCAGAGAAAGAAAGAGGGGGGAGAGTCAGGAGAAAAGTCTTTAGAGCAACTGCAAATCACTGCACAAAAGTGAGGCTCAGATAAAAAGAAATTGGAGAAAGGAAAGAGGGAAAGGGATAAAAAGAAAGGAAAGTTGGAAGAGGGAATAGAGGAAAGAGGAAAATGGAAAGTTAAAAGAAAAAAGGAAAAGGGAAGAGAAAAAAGGAAAAAAGGCAAAGGGAAGAAAGGGAAAGAGGAAAGAGAAAAATAGAAAGGCAAAAGGGTGAACGAAAAAGGAAAAAGAAGAGGAAGACGGGAAAGAAGGAGAGGAGGGAAGGATAAATGAAGAGAGAAAAGGGTGAAGAAAAAAAGAGAAAGAGAAGTAAAAGAGGCGAAAGGAGGAAGGGAAGATGGATAGAGGTAAAGCGAAAAGGGAAGATGAAAGAGGGATAAGGGGAAATTAAAAGGGGGAAAGGGGAAAGGAGAAAGAAAAAGGGGAAAATGAAAAGGAAAAAGAGAGGAAAGGAAAGAAAAAGAGAGAAAAGGAAAACGAGGAAAGAGAAACAAGAAACGCGCAATATTTAAATATAAGTATTTAAATAAAAATGAAAAAGTTAAATTTTCACTAAAAAAAATTAATCTGAAACCAAAAATTAACTTTTTAATTATTTAAGCGAAGAAATAGATTTTCGACTAAAAAGATAATTCTTTGAAAAAGGAATTAGCAACAAAAGCGTTCAACATTCAACTACATTCCGAAAGAAACAAAATACTCAGTATTAAAAAAATGATTCTTCTTGATGTTCCTACAATATTTCTTAATAACTAAAAAAAGAAAGAATTGCTGAAAATTTCAGAAAAACCAAAACTTTTTAGCATTATTCCAAAAGAAGATAGTTTTAGACAATTATAAATTATTAAAAAATTTTTTTTGTTAACTCGCATTAATTATTACCTCACTCTAAGTGAAAAGTGGAGAAAAAGTTGAAAATTTTAGAAAAACAGCAACTTTTTACCATTATTCAAAGAGAAAATGAATGAAAATAATAATAAATTGTTTAAACAATTATTTTTGTTGACTTGAGTTAATTATTATCTTGCTCTGTGTGAGAGGTGAACCAAACTTAAAAAATTTCAGAAAAAACGCAAACTATCTATCATTAATATAAAAGAAATTAGTTATAAACAATAAATTATTGTTTAAACAATTATGTTTGTTGAATTACATTAATTATTACACCACTCTGAGTACAAAGTGCAGAAGAAGTTTAAAATTTAAGGAAAGCACCAACTTTCCAAGATTATTCAAAGAGATAATTATTAAAAATAATAATGAATTGCTTAAACAATTATGTTTGTCAACTTTAATTAAAACATACCTCACGAAAGAAAAGGAGACTAAAGAATAAAAATTTCAGAAAAAACCGAATTTTTTTAGCATTATCATAGGAAGAGATAGTTATAAACAATAAGGATTTGTGTAAAAAATTATGTTTTTCAGCTTAAAATAATAATAAAAAAATAATAATAATTATCGTTGGATGTTTTTAAAAAAATCGCAGCTTTCTCACATTATTTAGAGAAGATATTATTAAAAATTATAACAAATTATTTACACAATTGTGTTTGTAAAATTGCATTGATTATCACCTTATCCCAATTCAAAAGTTGGAAATAAGTTGTCAAATCAGGAAAAAGCCGCGACTTTTTAACAATTATTTAAGAAAAGTTACTTATAAAAAATCAATAAATTGTTTAAACAATTATTTTTGTTATCTTGAATTAATCATACCTCACAAAGTGAAAATTAGACTAAAAAAAATTCCAGAGAAAACCGCAAATATATAGCATTACCATAGGAAAAGATAGTTAAAAACAGCAATGATTTGTTTAAACAATATTGTTTGTGAAACTTAATAATTATTATTTTGCTTAAAGTAAAAAGTGATCAAAAAGTAATAAAGTTTTGAAAAAATCGGAACTTTCTATTATTATTTAGAGAGAATATTATTAATAATGATAACGAATTGTTTAAATTATTACTTTTGTTTACTTGAATTAATAAATACCTCACTTTTATTAAAAAGTGAAAAAAATTAAAAGATTGAGAAAAAACAGCAACTATTTGGCATTACTAAATGAGAAGATAAATGAAAAATAGGAATTTGTTTAAACAATTATTTTTATTAAATATAATATATTATTGATTTACCTTACTAAAATGTTGGGAATAGATTAAAAATTTTCGAAAAACGCGATTTTTAAACAAATAATTATTATTTATAAAAATATTCTCTTAGAATAATGCAAGAAAGTTGCAGTTTTTACTAAATTCATCCATTTTCTTTCCACTTTTGATTTCAAGCGAGATAACAATTAATGCAATTTAAAAAAAAAATTTTGTCGAAAAGTCGAATATTTTATTGATAGAACTTTTTTTTGGTTAAGAATTATTTTTTAAACTGAAAATTAAACCATTCCACTTTTGGTTAAAAATTTATCTTTTTTAGTTTAAGATTCCAATATATCATAGAAAATTAAAAATTTTGGTTAAAAATTATTATTTTCTAATTAATTTCTCCAACTGAATATTTAACTTTTCCATTGTTATTGAAAATTTCTCACTTTTGGTTAAAAAGTCATTTCTTTCATTAAAAATTAAACTATGTAATTGAAATTCCTTTCTATGATTAAAAATTATTATCCCAACTGAAAATTAAACTATTATATTTTTTCATTGAAAATTTATTACTTTTCTTGAAAATTGAATTATTTTGTTAAAAATTTAATTTTTTAATCGAAAATTTCGAATTTCCCATTTTGGGTTAAAAATCTATTTTTTTAGTTAAAAATTCATATTTTCAGAGATGAAAATTTACCATTTTTGTTGAAAATTCTTTTTTTTTAATTAATTTTTCCACTCAATATTTAACTATTTCATTATTATTGAAAATTTGTCTCTGTTGGTTGAAAATTAATTTTTTTTATTAAAAGTTAAACTATTTTGTTGAAATTCCTTTCTTTTTACAAAATTATTATTTTAACTAAAATTTAACTATTCCATTTTTCGTTAAACACTCACTTCTTTTCTTAAAAATTAAATTCTTTAACTGAAATTTTAACTTTACTATATTTTGTTGAAGATTAATTTTTTTAGTTGAAAATTTATATTTTTAGAGATAAAAATTTACCAATTATGTTAAAATTTTGTTTTTTATTATGAAATGTTTTAAATTTTTTATATATGTTGAAATCCGTCAAAAATTTCCTAAAATATTTGAGAAAATTTTTTTAATTTAAACTAATTCTTGTACAAATTAATTCCTTGACAACTAATTTTTTTTTTTAATTTGACTATTTGATTGTGATTACTTTGTATTGGTTCAAACTTATTTTTAAATTAAAAATCATTCGATTTTTTGTTAAAAATTTATCTCTTCTAGTTAAAAATTCAACTTTTTGGTTAAAACTTCATTTATCTTGTTAGAAAATTCGTCTTCTTTGGTAGAATATTATTCTTCTCGTTTGAAAATCGTTAAAAATATACCGAATTTATTAAAATATCTTTTTGTTGATTTCATTTTTCAATTTAATATTAAACTATTCCATTGTTATTGAAAATTTCACTTTGTGGTTGAAAATTCATTTCTTTCTGTGAAAATTTTTTTATTTTGTCAAATTTTTGTTGTTAAAAATTTCATTTTAAATAAGAGTTAAACTGTACCATTTTCTGGTGAAAAATTTATCGTTTTTGGTGAAAATTAAATTATTTTCTCAAAAATTCTTTTTTTAAGCTTAAAATTATTATTTTAAATATAAATTAAACTATTATGATTTTTGATTAAAACTTCATCCTTTTTGTTAAAAATTTGTAATTTTTATTCCATTTAACTCTTCTCTATCCAAACTAAGAAGTTATTTATTAAATCTAAATTGTTTGTGAAGATTCATAATTTTAGTTGAAAACCAATCTTTAAAGTAAAAAATTTACCTAGTTTTTTTTTAACTTTAAATATAACTATTCCATTTCTTGCTAAAAATTTATAATTTTAATTAAAATTGATCTTTTCTATTTAAAAATCAAACTATTTAGTTGCAAATTCATGTATTTTTTAAGAATTCAAATATTTTGCTAAACAGTCATCTTCTTTAGTTGAATTAAACTTGAATTTTCAACAGATGAGAATTCAATTTTTGTGAAAATTGAATATCTTACTCTTGAAAATTTGAGAAAATTAAAGGTTATTTATAATTGTATTATCAAAAGTAGAAAATTAAACTATTCAAACTTGAAATAAATTGAAAATAAAAATCTTGAAAATTGGAAAAAATTAAGTTTTTAACTGTTAAATATTTAAAAAATTGATAATTAAATTATTAACAGATGAGAATTGAATTTTAAAAATTATATACTCACCACTTGAAAATTGAAAAAAATTGAAAGTAATTGATAATTGCATTTTCAACAGACGAGAATTTAATTGTGAAACATTAAATAATTAAATCTTGAAATTTGGAGAAAATTGAAATTTCAAGTGTCGAATATTAAAGAAAATTTATACTTGAATTTTCAACAGATAAGAATTCAATTTTTGTAAAAATTGAATATTTAACTCTTGGAAATTTGAGAAAATTAAAGGTAATTTATAATTGTATTATCAAAAGTAGAAAATTCAACTATTCAAACTTGAAATAAATTGAAAATTGAAAATTAAAATTTAAAAAATTGGAAAAAATTAAGTTTTTAACTGTTTAATATTGAAAAAATTGATAATTGAAGTTTCATCAGATAAGAATTGAATCGTTGAAAATTATATATTTACCACTTAAAAATTTTTTTAAATTAAAGGTAATTGATAATTGAATTTTAAAATCTTAAAAATTAGAAAAAATGAATTTTCAACTGTTCAATATTGAAAAAAAATGATAATTGAATTTTCTACAGTTGAGAATTCATTTGTTGAAAATTATACATTCAACCCTTAAAAATTTGAAAAAATTAAAGGTAATTGATAATTGAATTTTCAACAGATGAGAATTCAATTGTGAAACATTAAATATTCGAATCTTGAAATTTGGAGAAAATTGAATTTTCCAGTGTCGAATATTGAAGGAAATTTGTACTTGAATTTTCAACAGATAAGAATTCAATTTTTGTAAAAATTGATTTTCAACTTTTGAAAATTTAAGAAAATTAAAGGTAATTGATAATTGAATTATCAAAACTAAAAAAATTAAACTATCAAAACTTGAAATGAATTAAAAATTGAATATTAAAATTTTAAAAATTGAAAAAAATTAAATTTTCAACTGTTTAATATTGAAAAAATTGGTAATTAAATTATTAACAGATGAGAATTTACTTTTTTAAATTATATACCACTTGAAAATTTAAAAAAAATTCAAAGTAATTAATAATTGAATTTTCAACAGATGAGAATTCAATTGTGAAACATTAAATATTCAAATCTTGAAAGTTGGAGAAAATTGATTTTTTAAGTGTCGAATTTTAAAGGAAATTTATACTTGAATTTTCAACAGGTAATAATTCAATTTTTGTAAAAATTGATTTTCAACTTTTGAAAATTTAAGAAAATTAAAGGTAATTAATAATTGAATTATCAAAACTAAAAAAATTAAACCATCCAAACTTGAAATGAATTGAATATTAAAATCTTGAAAATTGGAAAAAATTAAATTTCTAAATGTTTAATATCTAAAAAATTGCTAATTGAATTATTAACAGATAAGGATTCAATTGTTAAAAATTATGTATTCACCACTACGAAATTTAAAAAAATTGAAGGTTATTGGTAATTGAATATTAAAATCTTAAAAATTGGAAAAAATAAATTTTTAACTGTTTAATATTGACAGAATTGGTAATTCAATTATTGACAGATAAGAATTTAATTGTTGAAAATTATATATTCACAACTTAACATTTGAAAAAATTAAAGGTTATTGATAATTAAATATTAAAAATTTTTAAATGAAGAAAATGAATTTATAACTGTTTAATATTTAAAAAAATTAGTAATTGAATTATTAACAGATAAAAATTCAATTGTTGAAAATTATATATTCACAACTAAAAAAGTCGAAAAAATTGAAGGTAATTGATAATTGAATTTTCAACAGATGAAAATTCAGTTGTGAAACATCGACTATTTAAATCTTGATATTTGGGAAAAATTGAAATTTTAATTGTTCAATGTTGAAGGAGATTAATATTTAAATTTTCAACAGATAAGAATTTAATTTTTGTAAAAATTAAATATTTGACTCTTGAAAATTTTTAAAAATTAGAGGCAATTAATAATTGAATTATCAAAAGTAGAAAATTAAACTATTTAAACTAGAAAAGAATTAAAAATTAAATATTAAAATCTTGAAAATTGGAAAAAATCGAATTTTTAACTGTTAAATATTGAAAAAAATGGTAATTGAATTATTAACAGATGAAAATTCAATTGTTGAAAATTATATATTTGCTACTTAAAAATTTGAAAAAATTAAATGTAATTGATAATTGAATTTTCATCAGATGAGAATGCAATTGTGAAACATTAAATATTCAAATCTTGAAATTTGGAAAAAGTCGAATTTTTAATTCTTTAATGTTAAAGGAGTTTGATACCTAAATTTTAAAAAGATGGGACTTTCATTTTTTGTAAAAATTGAATATTCAACTCTTAAAAATTTTAGAAAATTGAAGGTAATTAATATTTGAGTTATTAAAAGTAGGAAATTAAACTATTCTAACTTGAAAGGAATTGAAAATTAATTATTAAAATCTTGGAAATTGGAAAAAATTGAATTTTCAACTGTTTAATATTAAAAAAATTATAATTGAATTTTCATCAGATAAGAATTGAATTGTTGAAAATTGAATATTCAACTCTTGAAAATTTAAGAGAATTGAAGGTATTTAATAATTTGATTATCAACAGTAGAAAATTCAACTGTTTGAACTTGAATAGAATTAAAAATGAAATTATTAACTGATGAAAATTCATATTAAAATTCAATTATTAAAAATTAAATATTAAACTTTTAAAAATTGATGAAAATTGAATTTACAACTGTTGAATATTAAAGGAAACTGACAATTAAATTTCTATCTTGATAATTGGAGAAAATTAAATTTTCAAATCTCAAATATTGGAAAAATTAATAATTGAATTTTCAGCACGTAAGAATTCAATTATTGAAAATTAAATGCTCAGCACTTAAAAATTTAAACAAATTGAGGGCCATTGATAACTGCATTATTAACAGTAGAAAATTCAACTTTTAGAATTAAAAGACAATCGAAAATTAAGTTAATAATTGATGCAGATTGTTACTTGAATTTTCAACAGATGAGAATTTAATGTTTAAAAATTAAATACTCAAATCTTAAAAATTTGAGAAAAGTGAATTTTCAACTGTTGAATATTGAAAAAATGGACAATTAAATTTTCAATCGATGATAATTAAATTTATGAAAATTGAATATTTACTCTTAAAAATTTGAGGAGATTGAAAGTAATTAATAATTTTAAAAACTCAACTGTTTAAATTTGAAGATAATTAAAAATTCAATTATAACTGATAAAAATTTATAATTAAATGTTTAACTGTTGAAAATTGAAGAAAGTTCATAAATGAAATATCAACAATAAGGAATTCAACTGCTCAAATTTGAAGAAAATGAAAAAGTAAATTATTAACTGATGAAAATAGAAAATTGAATTTTCAATTGTTGAAAGTTGAAGGTAATTAATAATCGATTTATCAACAGTAGAAAATTCAACTGTTCCAATTTAAAGATAAATAAAAATATAATTCTTGACTGATGAAGATTGATAATTGAATTTTTAACTGTTAAAAATTGATGAAAATTGGTAATTGAATTATTGCCAGTAAATGACTCATCTGTTTAAATTTGAAGATATTTAAAAATTGAATTGCAAACTGTGAAAAATATCCCAAAATTGGTAAGGTAGTTCATGGATGATCCTAAGCGACAACAATACTTTAGAGATTTCGGCGGCACACCTGTATTTTAGAAAAGGATTCCCCGGAATCAGTAGTAGAGGTGAATAATGAGGGTGGTACGGCCGAACGAACGAACGCGGGCGAAGGCGGTCGAGTCGGATCGAGAAGCGAGCGAGTAGCGAGCGTGGAGTCAGAGTGTCAGACAGTCAGTGCGCGCCCGGCTGGCAGGCGAGCAACATGTCGCTCGCTTAGTCTTCTTTGCATGTATATTCTCTCAACAGTCTCCATCCGGTTGTCATCGTGTCGAGTGACAAGTCACGTGCGACCTTCGACACTCTCATGATCGCTGTGTTTGTTTCACTGTGTTTCGCGATTCGCGTCATTTATGGACGAAAGGACGAAACCTTCACTTATTTTCCCGCTTATTTATTTTCTTCCTTTTTGCTAGTTACGCTCGATAAGTGTTAGAAAAATATCAGCATCAACCTCACTGCTGATCAGCTGACCGAATTTGACATTCGACAGTTCCGTTCCCTCGGTCCATTTGTCCATCAACTCTCAACGGTCTTTTTCAAAATTCCGAAATTGCCAACGACCATGGACGGAATCTGTCTCCCTGGATTTTGATTTATTCTTTACACAAGGCCGTAAAATTGCCGTTCTCGACAAATTATCCTGAAAGTTAGGATTTGGATAAGACGGTAATTTTTAGAGTTTATTTTGCAAAAAATCGTCGGAACGAGAACGACACAAAATCCAGGGAAAGTGTCGACGCAATTGTAAACATAGGGTTGTGTTTATGTCGATTTCCGCTAACGTGATCTTCGTGACGTGATTTTCAAGTGAGGAATACAGGTCGTGGAACATTTTCAGGATCAGATTCTTTGATCTTTTGAGTAAAGCATTAAAGGAAAATAACGAGACAATTTTGATTTGAGTTGCTTGATTTGTTCCGAATTGCTTTTTTTTGTCCTTGTTTTGCTTTCGTTCGGGTCGAGTGACAATCGCGAAAACTGTGAGACGGTATTTTTAGGAGTGCAGTAAACTGTGGGAACTTTGAATTGTGTTCGTGGTGCAGTGTCTAGTGTCAGTTAATCTCGATGACGTGAGACAGTACGCATGCTATCTTATCGATAAACGGTGGTAATGACCTTACCCACCAGGATTAAATACTACGAAAAAAGTCAACCAGGCGGATCCAGGAAGCAAAACTAAAGTAAGTTTATTTACTTTTCTCCCTCTCTTTTCTTCATCTTCCAAGTTCAGGTTAGTTTCAAAACGTCACATTGTTGACATTAAAATTATAACTGTGAAGTTGGCTTATTGTCAATTTGGCTTTCACAATTGGCATTGTTGTCCATTGTTACAAAAATACAAAGGTCAACTTAGCAGAAGCATTTATGATTTTTAGTACTAATACTAGTCCGGACTGATATTGACAAAAAATAAATCCCCTATTTTCGGAAAAAAGGACCCCTTTTCTCGTTAAATGTGCTTTATTTTAGAGTACAATATTTGATTTACGCGAGAAATTTTGGAACGGAAAGTTGTATCGAGTTTGAATCATAAATTTTGTTTAAATGTGCCATTTATAGATAAGCCTATTTAGTAAATTTAAAGAAAGTCAAAATTTCACGTCTCAAACTCGGGAATCTTGCGGCTCAAACTTTATTTTGGAATCTTATCAATAAAATATTGACAAAGGGTTACTTGATCGATAACCAAACTATTTAGGATTTAAATGGAAGTTTTAAGCTAATATGGAGACGAAAAAGTATAATCTCTCAAATAGTAATTATAGTGTTTTTTAAAAAGTGAAAATATTCTAGATTACAAAAACGACTTTAAAACTTCCAAAATTGTTTATTTAGCAAATTTGATTTTTTGTCGGACTTTTTTTATATTGACGTAAATGGATTTCCAAGGACCTAACGAGAGGATGATCAGTGTTGGATTTTTTTTTTAATCTTATAAATTCCGTACCGAAAGTCTATTGCATGACCACCGTTTTCGAAAAAATCGATTTTCATTAAAATTTTGTGTTTGGATTGTAATGTTTATTTATTAAATTGAATTTTTAATTTTCTTTGATTTGCAACAATTAAATTTTAAAATAACGAAATTGTGTTATAAATTTTCTTTCTTCTTCAACAGTTGAAAATTCAATATGGTTTAAAATTAAAGAATACTCAAAATTCAATTGATGCAAATTAAATTTTCAACTGTTAAAAATTGAAACAAATTGAAAATTTAATGATTAACAGTAAAAAATGCAGCTGTTGAAAATTGAAGGAAATTTAAAAATGGAATCAACCGTAGAAAATTAAACTGTTGACAATTAAATAGAATTCAAAAATTGATTATTAACTGATGGAAATTGACACTTTGATTTTCAGCTAATAAAAATTCAATTTTTAGAAGTTGAATATTCAACTCTTGAAAATTTGAGAATATTGTATTTTGAAATGTCGAAAATTGAAGAAAATTGATAATTTAATTTTCAACAGATGAGAATTCAGTTGTTAAATATTGAATATGCTAATTTTGAAAATTGAAGAAAACAGAATTTTTAACTGTTCAAAATTAAAAAAATTAATAATTGAATTTTTAACAGATGAATAGTCAATTGTTAAAAATTGAATATTTTCTCTTGAAAATGTGAGAAAATTGAAGGTAATTGATGATTGATTTATTAACAGTAAAAAAATTGACTGTTTAAACTTAAAGAGAATTGAAAATTGAATATTCAAATATTTAAAGTTGGAGAAAAAAGAATTTTTAACTGTTGAATATTAAAAAATGGTTAATTTAATTTTCAATAGATAAGAATTTAATTGTTGAAAATTGAATATTTGACTCTTGAAAATTTGTTAAGTTGAAGGTAATTGGTAATTGAATTATCAACAGTAGAAAATTCTCCTGTTTGAATTTAAATGTAATTAAAAATCCAATTATTAACTGATAAAAATTGATAATTGAATTTTTAACTGTTGAAGATTGAATAAAATTGGTAATTAAATCACCAACAGTAAAAAGTTAAAAAAATTATATTTAAAGAGAATTAAAAATTAAATTATTAACCGATGAAAATAGAACAGATGAGAATTTAATTGTAAAAAATTAAATATTTAACTTTTAAATATTAGAGAAAATTCAAATTTCAATTGTCAAATATTTTAGGAAATTAATAATTGAATTTTCAGCTGATAAGAATTAAATTATTGAAAATTGAATATACGACTCTTGAAAATTTGAGAAAATTGAAGGTAATTGATAATTGAATTATCAACAGTAGAGAATTTGACTGTTTCAACTTGACGAGAATTGAAAATTGAATATTCAAATATTTAAA
>JAUELO010000292.1:2164188-2184893 GCA_032357855.1 Amphibolips quercusostensackenii | reverse complement strand
TCAGTCTGTGTTCTGATTAGATTTTAAAAATGTTCTCGTGTTGTATTGAGGCTAGGTTTTGAAAATCCGCTTCAAATCCGTGTCTATCATATTTACGCGACATCCACGCATAATGTATATATACTGTCTTCCGCCCATCAAAAAAAACCATTTCGCGTTTTTATTATATTTTCAAAATGATCTCGTTTTCACTTTAGGCTAAGTATATTTCGAAAGTCTTTTTGAAATCCGTATCTGTTATATTTATGCGTTATCTGTGTACAATGTATATATACTGTCCTCCGCCCATTAAAAAAAAACCATTTCGCGCTTTTATTAGATTTTCAAAATGATTTCGTTTTGACTTTAGGCTAAGTATTTTTCCAAAGTCTTTTTGAAATCCGTATCTGTTATATTTATGCGTCATCTGTGTACAATGTATATATACTGTCCTCCGCCCATTGCAGGAATATCAGTCTGTGTTCTGATTAGATTTTAAAAATGTTCTCGTGTTGTATTGAGGCTAGGTTTTGAAAATCCGCTTCAAATTTGTGTCTATCATATTTACGCGACATCCACGCATAATGTATATATACTGTCCTCCGCCCATTAAAAAAAAGCATTTCGCGTTTTTATTAGATTTTAAAAATGATCTCTTTTCAACTTCAGGCTTAGTATTTTTCGAAAGTCTTTTTGAAATCCGTATCTGTTATATTTATGCGTCATCTGTGTACAATGTATATATACTGTCCTTCGCCCATTGGAGGAAACTATAAATCAGAATAATTATTGTAATAAGTAATAAGTCTCTGAGGATTCGATATAGATGGTGGGTGTTACGTTCCTAACAATAATTGATATAGTGCACAGAAGAATAGATTTTCTTTTTTTCGGCCCTTCCCACAATGATCGAGCAATCAGGTGCTCGCGTGGGATGTTGTCTCAATAGATCGACATATTATACTCTCTCCAGCGTTTGTTCCCAAGAAGTCAAGAAGAAAGGAAATAAAACAATGCAATGTTTAATTTGTCCGCAATTATAATTCTTAGTAAAAAAATATCTTGTTATTTAACGAGGGATCATAAACATGAAAACTGATTTCAGCAGAATCATCCTCTAGGATTGGTCTATGTATAACTCATGTTGGAGAAAGTATCAAAATGCAAATTGAGTTATTCCTACCAATAGTGCAATTCATTGTTTCTTTCAGTGCAACTGAATTGAATCTTATTCAAGAGGCAATTCGTTTGCGGAAGTTATTCTTCAGTCGAAGAGTTTTACGTTAGTCAGCGAGTCAGTAAAATTTCTTCGATTTGCTAGGTCCGTATTCAAATCGGTTTTATTATTCGGTTCGAAAGAAGGCTTCATTTGACCTTTGACACTCAGAATAACCAAATGGGTGTGTATTCCATTTCCAATAAAGCTTTCCATGGACGCTGGTAGAATACAATACAGTAGATGCAAAAGAAAAGAATTTTTATTACCTCATGAAAACAATTTCGGTATTTGATTCTTTTTTAGTCGAGGCTAAGCTAATTAATGTTATTGATTAATCGTCTGATTGGTTTATTTATGGTTTTCTGCATTCTAGATTACATACAATTATGGTGGACTACTCCGCCAAAATTATAGACGCACGCCTAATTTTTAATCGAACAGAATTACTTTTTGATAAAATTAATGAATTTTTAAATGAATAACTGAACTTTCAAAAAAGTGTTAGATTTTCAACCTAGAAGATTAAGCTTCTACCGAAAAAGTTAAATTTTTAATAAAATACATAAAATAATTTTAAACAAAAAATTGATGTTTAACCAAATAGTTACATTTTTATTTAAAGGAGATGAATTTTCAACAAAAAATCAAATAGTTAATATTTAAACCCAAAAATATCTTAATTTTAAATAAAATAAAAAAAAGTTGATTCCTAAAAACCGAAAGTACAAATTTCCGGTGAAATAGCTTACGATTATCAACAAAATATCCAACTTTAATCAAATAGTTGAATTTTAAACTGAAAAAAATATAAAGTTTCATCCAAAAATTTTTTAATAAAAAAACCCTTTTTACGATAAAAAATTCATTTTTAAAAAAAAAGTTAAATTTCAAAAAAAAATATTAATTTGAATTCATCAGATTAATTTTATTTTTTCTACCCGAAAATACGAATTTTTAAGAAAAGACATGGCCTTTCATTAAAAAAAGTCAACCAAACGGTTAAATCTCTACTGAGGTAGATAAATTTTGAATAAAAAAATGACTCACAAAACTGTTTAATTTTTTGAAAAAAATATTTGAATTTTCAACCAGAAACATGAATTTTCTACTAAAAAAAAAAAATTAACAAAACACATAAATCTTTAACTAAAATGATGCATTTTCAACCAAAAAATAAATTTTTAACAAAGGAATTTTTTTAAAATAGTAGTTAAATTTTGAAATAAAAAAATGCATTTTTAATCCAGAAGATTGATTTTTTTCTACGCAAAAAACGAATTTTTTAGAAAAGACATGGACTTTCAACACAAAAAGGCAACCAAGCGGTTAAATCTTCTACTAAGGTAGATGAATTTTCAATTAAAAAAATGACTCTTACAAAATTCGTAAATTTTTTTACAAAATACTTGAATTTTCAACCAAAAATATGAATTTTCTACTGCAAAAATCGAATAATAAACAAAACATGAATTTTCAACTAAAAAGAATAAATTTGCAACTAAATAGTTAAACTTTAATTTAAAAACATATATTTGGACCAAAAATGGAATAATTATATTTTCCATAAAAAATTATGTTTCTATATAAAAAAAGAAATTTTCAACAAAATAGTTAAATTTTTAATGAAGAAGTTGAATTTTTCACGAGAAAAATGAATTTTCAAACAAAAAGTTTAATTTTCTACCAAAAAAGAAAATATTATAATGAACATTCAATTTTAACCAAATAGTTGATAGTTTAACTGAAAATAATTAATTTAACATAAAAAGTAGAAAAGTTAACTTTTCATTTGAGGAAAATAATTTCAAACAAAAATTAAATTTTAGACAAAGTAGTTTAGCACTTAATTTCAAATCAAATTCTTCAATTTTCAACTAAAAAGAGACATTTCTGAATAAAAATGGAGAGCAAATTTCAAGTTGAAAACATTAGTTTGAAAAAAACAATGTTTCAACAACAAAGCTTAATTGAGTTGAGGAAAATAATTTTTAACTAAAAATTAAATATTTAAAAAAGTAGTTCAACTCTTAACTTTTAATCAAATTGTTAAATTTTCAACTAAAATTTCCAAATAAAAATGGAAAGTTAAATTTCAACTTTAAAACACTAGTTCTAAGCAAAGCAAAAAAATTAATAAAAATTCCAACAACAAAGTTGAAGTTTCTACAAAGAAGATTTATGTTCCACCAAATATTTGAATTTTTAACAAAAAACATAAATTTTCATCCAAGAAGATTAATTTTCTAACGAAAAAGACGAATTGTCAACTTATAAAGTTTAAATTTTAACAGGAAATATCATAGTTACATTTTCGGGTAAGAAAATAAATCAAATTAAATTTTTAGTGATGGAAAATAATTTTCAACCAAAAATTGAATTTTTGAATCAGCAGCTTAACTCTCACCTTCCAATAAAATTGTTTTTAACTGAAAAAGAGAAATTTTCAAATAAAAATGGAAGGTTTGATTTCAAGTCTAAAACATAAGTTTGAAAAAAACACATTTTAAAAAAAAATTAAAATTCTCTGCAACGAAGATTCATGTATTACTAAGTATTTGAATTTTTAACTAAAAACATGAATTTTTATCTAAGAAAATTAATATTTCACCGAAAAAGGCGAATTATCAACTCAAAAAGATCATTTTTTCAACAGAAAATAGAATAGTTGAATTTTCAGGTAAGAAAATAACTTAAATTAAATTTTCAGTTAAGGAAAATAATTTTCAACTAAAAATTGAATTGTTGAAAAAGTTGTTCAAATCTTAACTTTTAATAAAATTGTTAAATTTTTAACTGAAAAAGAGAAACTTCCAAATAAAAATTGAAAGTTAAATTTTAAGTTAAAAACATTAGTGTTAAAAAAACAAGAAAACAATGTTTCAACTACAAAATTTAATTTTCTACAAATGAAATTTATGTTTCACCAAATGTTTGAATTTTTAACCAAAAACTTAAATTTTTATCTCAAAAAAATGAATTTTCTACCGAAAAAAATGAATTATCAACTCAAAACGATTAATTTTCAAAAGAAAATAGAATAGTTAAATTTTCAGGTAGAAAAATAAATTACATTTTTTTCAAGGAAAATAATTTTCAACCAAAAATTGAATTTTTGACAAAGTAGTTCAACTCTTAACTTCTAATTAAATTGTTAAATTTTCATCTGAAAAAGAGAAATTTCCAAATAAAAATCAAAAGTTAAATTTTAAGTTAAAAATATTAGTTTTAAACAAACAAGAAAATAATGTTTTTAAACAAAGTTTAATTTTCTACAAATAAGAATCATTTTTCACCAAATGTTTGAATTTTCAACCAAAAACATGAATTTTTATCCAAGAAGATTAATTTTCTACCGAAAAAGATAAATTTTTAATTTAAAAAGATGAATTTTCAACAGAAAATAGAATAGATAAATTTGCATTAAAAAAAATTAATTTAAAAAAAAATTTCAACAAAATAAGTAAAAAGTTTGGATTACCTATGCCAATTACTCCAAATTGTCTAAATTATATTGAGATTACTCTGAATTACAAGTAGATTATCTAGATTACTTCGATGTGTCGATGTAAAAATATTCAAACTGTGCGTAACGGTCAAAGGCAAAATTAGTTTTGATAGTCTATTTTTTAAATTGTTTTTTAATTTAAATTTGCACAATCTGCATTTTTTTATTCAATTTGAAATTAAATTTTATCAAAATTTTTTTTTTAATTGAGCAGACGTCTGTGAGCTCGATTTTTAAAGTCAGCGTCTGTTTACTGTCTTGCAGCGCGCGAAACGATAATTAATTTTTATAGAGGTATATCTTGATGTTCTCCCTTGACTTTCCCTACCCCGGAAACGGCGAAACGCGTCACACATTCATATTCGCTCATATGGGTCATCCGTACAAAATTACAAACAGCTTGTTACCGGCAGGTACCAGCATATGAGTGCCTGTGGTATTTAATTTATGCCAGAGATTGTTGCCGATGGACCATAACCATGAAAATTGATTATTATTGGTCTTGAGATGCAAATTTTTTCACTGCCATGACGTGCTGGATTCAAAACTGACTTTTAAATATACCAACATTATATCAAAACGCACTTTTGTGGCCCTTACTGACAGCATTCACTTTTTATTACTGATTGTAATATAAAGTTACTTGTAAGATTTGAAGACGACTACGGATCAGAAAAAATTGTATATTTTTGTTTTGTATTTGTAATGGTTTGTTGATTGCAATTGCTTTTTGAAAATTAAATTAATGGTCTAATTATGGTCTAAAATGAAGTAAGGTTGGGCAACGAGACCCCACTGGAGTTCCCCTGATTTCATTTTTGGTTATTAGAGTAATCGTGCCGCCTTTCGTGTTTATTTTTGTCCGTCTTGTTTGCTTGGTGTGAACATTATATGTATATTTTCCAGCAAGAAGATTACTAGTCTTAAATATTACAAACACGCCACTATCAAATGTTGATCAAACAATTTGTTCCTGGGTTGGCATGGGCCCATAAACACCCCATCTTACGAGTATAGCAATTGTTTCATCTAAAAAAAAGTCTATCTTCGCAGCTTGAATATCTGGTTTAAACTTTCAGTGTGACTAACCCACATGAATTAAAGTTAGTCAAGTCTATGTCCAAGTACGTTGGAAAAAAGCCCGGTTGGTGGAATTATATACCTGGCAGGAGGAGATTGGCACCTGGCAGGAGGAGACAGGTAACTGGCAGGAGGAGACTGGGACCTGGCAGGAGGAAACCGGAACCTGGCAGGAGAAGGCTGGAACCTGGCACGAAGAGAAGGCTCGGCAGTAAGTGGAGACATCATCAAAAAATAAAGTGTGGCTGAAGGTAGAGACCTGTCAGAAGAATGTTGTCTGTCAGAAGATGAAAAAGAAGTAAAAGAAGATGGTCACGAGCCACGATGAACACTAGAAATAGGGTCTTTATTGGGTAGCCATTTAAAGTTTAAACTTAACTCTGAAAAAATGAGGATTACTAAGAAACAAAATAAAGTCACGGTTAACAATTAATTTTGTTGAGCAATTTTTGTTCGTTTTACAAAACGCTGTGACCGCGCATGCGCAGAGACGTGTTTTCAATATGTCTGATCACAGGCTTGGCGGTTTTTTCCATAAATAAGTTATTTTGTTATATCTGAAAAAATACCAAATTTACTTTCAACAAAACAATACTGTTACTTCGTCTAATTAACTGTATTGTTTTACAAAAGTACGGTTAATTTTACAAATATATTTTTTCAGTGAACAAAATATTTTTCTGTGCAATAATTATTAAATCAATTTAATAAATAACAGCTTTCATTTAATAAAAAAAATTAAGTTGACGTATTAAAAAAATAAAAGAAGAGAACAAATATTTGTTGGAACTGTAATATAATAATTCATTATTATTTTTATGTCAGAGCTTTTATTTTTATTATTTGAAAACGCAGTAATAAAACTTGATTTTAATTTTAATTACCTCATTAAAAATTTACTTTTTTGGTAGAAAATTTATCAATTTAGTGAAAAATTTCATCGTTTTGGTAGAAAATTAACCTTTTCGATAAAAAATTAAATATTTTTATTTGGAAAATCCAACTAAAATCATCATTGGTTTAAAATTTAACTATTTTATTTAAAAATTAGTTTTTTTTTGGTTAAAATATCTTTTGCAATGATGTTTAACTATTTGGTTTTAAATAAAACTGTTTGTTTAAAATTTTTTTTTTTTTCTAAAAATTGAACTTCTTGGTTTTAGATTAATTTTTTTGTTTAAAATATTTACTATTTTGTAGAAAAATTGTTTTTTTTTTTGGTTTGGGATTAATGTTTGAAGTTGAAAATTTGCTTTTATTAATAGACAACTAATGTTTTTGTTTTGGAAATCCTCTTTTTATTTAAAAATGCAACTGTTTTAGTTAAAAATTTAACTGGTTTATCGAACATTCATCTATCTGGGAAAAAATTTCGTCCTTTTGCATTAAAGATTTATCTTTTTTGTTGAAAATTTGAATGCCTTCTAAACTAGCTGTGAAGTCGATTTTGAGCGTTTTTACTTTATTTATGGTGCTCATTTCACAAGCACTTTGCTTCCTGTTAGCAAATGGATTTACTTCCTCATAGAGGAAGCATTAGTGATTTTTTTAATAATAGACAAACTAAATTTTTTATTTTGATCAATTTTAGAGTAAAAATTTACAAAAAATCCAAAATTACAAAATACTACAAAAAAATTTCCAAATACAGTGACAAATCAGACAAACCAAATTTTGTATTTAAAATGGTAATTTTTGCAGCTGCAAAAAAGAAGGGTAAATTCTGTCGCACCCTATTCTGTTCCCAACTTTATGATATTTTTACAAAAATTGTCAGAATTATTTAATTTAAAAATTTAGGATCAAGAAGTGCCATTTGCCTAAAATCAAGAAATTTTTTCCGTTATTGCATTAATTTTGAATTATGTTAACGAAAAAAATTTTCCTATAAAAATACGTTTTTTTTTAAATTTTATGTATTACCATAGCTTTCTTACTCTTCAATAAACTGTATTAATAATATAGGTCAATCGATTTGTCTTGAATAAAAACCTTTTTTCCATTCTCACATCAACTTCAAATTATGCGTCTGTAAACATTTTTATCATAAAAACTGATTTTTTATATAATATAAATGATCGTAACTTGCTATGCTTTCTTGCTCTTTAATAAAATGTATCAACATTATAGGCCAATCGATTTGTTTCAAATGAACACATCTTTTCTATTCTCACATGAACTTTAAATTATGATAATGAAAAAATTTTTACTATAAAAATCGATTTTAATATTATCTAGATAGCGATAACTTTCTTACTCTTTGATAAAATGTATCAATATTATAGGTCAATCGCTTTGTCTTCAGCCAAGGAATCTTTAATGTTCTTGCATTAATTTTAAATCATGTTAAAGAAAAAATTTTTACTATAAAAAACCGCATTTTCAAATTTTATGTATTACCATAGCCTTTTTACTCTTCAATAAAATGTATCAACATCAAAGGTCAATAGATTCATCTTAAATTAACACATCGTTTTTATTCTTACATCAACTTCAAAATTTAAAAATGAGACAATTTTAGTATCAAAATTAATTTTCAATATAATATAAATGGCTATAGCTTCCTTACTCTCTAGTAAAATGTAATAATATTATAGGTCAATCGATTCAGTTTGGACCAAGGAATTTTTCTTTTTTTTGCATCAATTTTGAATTATGTTGAAGAAACAATTTTTACTATAAAAAACCGTATTTTCAAATTTGATGCATTACCGTAGCCTTCTTACTCTTTAATAAAATGTATCAAGATTATAGGTCAATCGATTCATCTCGAATTGACACTTTTTTCTGTTCTTACATCAACTTTAAATTATAAGAATGAGAACATTTTTGCTATAAAAATCGATTTTTAAATAATATAAATAGCGATAATCTTCTTACTCTTTGATAAAATGTATTGATATTATAGGTCAATCGATTCGTCTTGAACCAAGAAATCTTTTACATTTTTGCATCAACTTTGAATTATATTGAAGAAAAAAGTTGATTTGTTTAAAACATTGTATTAGACATTTTTAAAAATACGAGCGTTCAATTAATCAATAAATATTTTTTGTTTAAAAATTTCTCCATTTGGTTGAAAATCTATTTTTGAAGGTGGAAAATTCAACAACTTGGTTCAAAATTTAAATTTCATTAAAAATTTTAATTATTTAAAAAATTCAATTATTTCGTCAAAAATTAAATCATTTTTCAAAAAGTCGTTATTTTGGTCGAAAGTTTGTCTTATATTGTATAAACTGATCTTTTTTAGTTAACATAAATCAATATCAATTTTTGAAATTTTAACTTGAAATTGTTGTATTTCGTTTATAGAGGATTCTATGCTAAAATTGTTACTAAATTAAAATGCTGATTATTGAATATTAATTTTCAGGGAAAATGTAATATTATCCAAGTAAAAATCAAGGAAAAGTCAGGGTTTGGTGCTGCGCTTTGAATTAAATGCCCTTTGCATTAATTTTAATTTTAATTACGTTATTATTTGACATTTAATTAATTAATGGATGCATCTCAGCCAGCGTACCCCATACGCCGGGGTACGGTGACCGTTATATTTCTGCCGGTTATTTAAACAATATGAACATCATAAAATAAAAATTATATTATTTAATAATTGTAAAAAGCGTAATGTGTCAAAGAAAAATAACTGAAGACATTTTTTTAACTAATTTTATGTTTTTCTATTAATCAAAGTAAAGTATGTGGCAACAGCAGTTATAGGCTCTTACTCTCTGCTGAAGTACATGGGCGCGGCGTCATGCCCCATATGTGATGGCGGAAGATTCATTCAATATAAATATATTTAAAACGTTTATAGGAAAAAATCACGATACTAGCAGTTTAATAAAATACTTCACCTATTAAAACCTAACTTTTTCTTTTCTTGCTTTAAATATTTTAAAATATGCTGTAAGTGCTTAGTTTAAGCCAAAGACTTTTTCATCGGCTTACGCCAAAAATGTTTTTTTTTTTTAATTAATCTTCTGATGCGTATTTAAAAGCATAAATTTCATCAAATAACTATTTTTCTAATCAGAAAAAGCTTTTTTATGTAAAAAACTAATATGAAAATAAAAAAAGTATGTTATTTGTTACTGTCACCGTGCCCCGCACCGGCAGCATACCCCATTCTCCCCTAAAATTTGAATTTGATACATGCTATATTTTTTCTATAGACAAAATAAAATTCGTAACCACGTTACGTGAAAGAAAAGTGGACTGATATTATATTATGCAGGAGTGTGGAACTTGATAATATACCGCTCGCACGTGACACGTGTGTCATTTGGGTGTGGCTGCATGCTTGACTGACAGCTCGAAATCTGCGAGTTGGTGTCTTGCATTGACAATTCAGCAGTTGCACACTGCACTGAAAAGCGATTTTTTTAAGATTCAATGAATATTTACGAGTCGCGTCGACAAGAAACTTTGCCTTTTTAAGAAAAAAATTAGACCTAATAGACTTTAAAATTCAGTTGAATTAATTCAACCTCTCGTAACATGTTTTGCCATAAAAATCCGATTACATCGATCTAATGTCGGTTGTTTCAATAGGAATTTTATTGCACTCGGGAAAAAAATTTTCTTGAGCCAAAAGCACTTTTTTGGATATACACGAAAATTTGGTTGGTTCAACAACATTTTATTTTAATTAATAAAATTTGTTGGTTGACCCAACCAAATATTTCATGCACCAAAAGAATAGGTTATAATAACCAAATAATATTGGTTGGGTCAACCAAATATTCCATGCATCAAAATATTTGGTTTTTAACACCAAATAATTTTGGTTGGGCCAGACAAATATTCCATGCACTAGAAGATGTGGTTATAAGAACCATATAATTTTTGTTGTTCCAACCAAATATTCCATGTACCAAAAGACTTGGTTATAAAAACCAAATGATTTTGTCCGGGCTCACCAAATATTCCATGTACCAAAAGATTTGTTTATAAAAACCAAACAATTTTGGTTGGGCTAGCCAAATATTCTATGCAATTAAAGATTTGGTTATAAAAACCAAATAATTTTGGTTAAGCCAACAGATAAAAATTCAATTATTTAAAAAATTAATTTTTTGGAAATTGAAAAAAATTGATAATTCAATTACTAACAGTAGCAAATTCAACTGCTAAATGTTGGATAGAATTGGAAAATTAATTATTAACTGTTTGAAATTCCAGAAAATTGGTAATTCAATTATCAACAGTAGTAAATCTAACTGCTGAAAATTGAAAAGAATTGAAAATTGAATTATCGACCGTTTGAAATGAAAGAAAATTGATAATTAAATTTTCAACAGTTAAAAATTGAAGACAATTGAGAATTTAATTTTAATCAGATGAAAATTTAATTGTTCTCAGAAATTCAAAATTAAATATTTAACGACTGAAAATTGGGTAAGATTAACTTTAACTCATAATTGAATTATCAACAGTAGAAAATTTAACTTCTGAACATAGGAGAGAATTGTAAATTGAATTATTAATTGTTTGAAATTGAAAAAAATTGATAATTGAATTTTTGACAAATGAAAATTTAATTGTTGACAAAAAATGAAAATTAAATATTTAACGACTGAAAATTGGAAAAGATAAATTTTTTTTCTGTTGTAAATTGAAGAAAATTGATAATTGCATTGTCAACAGAAGAAAACTCAACTTCTGATTATTCAAGATTAATGAAAATTCAATTATCAATTGTTTAAAATTGAAGAAAATTGTTAATTGAATTTTCAACAGATGAAAACTAAATTGTTGAAAAATTGAAAACTGAATTTTCAACGATTGAAAATTGGTAAAGATTAATTTTCCTTCTGTTGGAAATTAAAGAAAATGGATAATTGAATTTTCAACAGTAGAAAGCTGAAAAATTGATAAGTGAATTTTCAACAGATGGAAAGTCAATTGTTGAAAAATTGAAATTTGAATCGTCAACGATTGAAAATTGGTGAAGATTAATTTTTCTTTTCTTGGAAATTAAAGAAAATTGATAATTGAATTTTAAACAGTTAAAAATTTAAAAAAATTGATAATTAAATTTTCAGAGGATGAAAAGTCAATTGTTAAAAAAATTGAAAATTGAATCTTCAACGATTGAAAATTGGTGAAGATTAATTTTTCTTTTCTTGGAAATTAAAGAAAGTTGATAATTAAATTTTAAACAGTTAAAAATTTTAAAAAATTGATAATTTAATTTTTAAAAGATGAAAAGTCAGGTGTTGAAAAAATTGAAAATTGAATCTTCAACGATTGAAAATTGGTGAAGATTAATTTTTCTTCTTTTGGAAATTAAAGAAAGTTGATAATTAAGTTTTAAACAGTTGAAAATTTTAACAAATTGATAATTTAATTTTTAACAGATGAAAAGTCAGGTGTTGAAGAAATTGAAAATTGAATCTTTAACAATTGAAAATTGGTAAAGATTAATTTTTCTTTTCCTGGAAGTTGAAGAAAATTAATAATTAAATTTTTAACAGTTGAAAGCTGGAAAATTGATAATTGAATTTTCAACAGCTGAAAAGACAATTGTGGAAAAATTGAAAATTGAATCTTCAACGGTTTCAATTTCAATGGTTTTTTATACAAAACAAAAATATTTTTTGGCAGAAATGTCAACTATTTAATTTTTTTTTATTCATTCTTTTAAGGACTTTTTAGATGGAAAATTCCTTTTATAGTTAAAAATTCAATTATTTATTTGAAAATTAAACTATCTATATTTTTAAAAACTAAACTTTGTTAGTTCTAAATTTAACAAATTTGTCAAAGATAAACCATTTTGTAAAAAATTCAGTTTTTGGTTAAACATTTATCTTTTTCGTGTAAGATTAAATGTTTTCATGAAAATTAAATTTCCATTGTAACGTAAATATTCGAGATTAAAATTTAACTGTTTCGTATCAGGTTTTCCTTTTTGCTTTAAATTCTACTATTTGATTGCAAATTTTTTTTCTTGACTAAAAAATCTTTCTTAGTTGCAAATTTACCTTCATTGGTTAAAAATTCAGCTACTTAGTTAAAATTGTACGTCCTGGGCTTAACTGCTTTTTTTTAGTTAATTTTTTTAGTTGAAAATTCATCTTTTTTACTGAAAATTCATTTCTTTTTGATAAAAATTAATCTTTTTGAATAAAAATTTGAATATTATATTTTTCTGCGGAAATATATTTTTTTGTAGCAGAAAATTCAACTATTTGGTCAAAAATTATTTTTTTGGGTTAAAAATTCATGTTTTCAGATGAAAAATAATAAAATTGATTAGATTTCATAAAAAAAACTAGGATTAGGTACCCTATTATTAAAATATTTAAAAAAATAAATATCAATGTAGTTAATTTTAATATTTAACTAGTTTGTAAAAAATTTGTCTCTCTGGCTCGAAATTTTAATCGTGTAGTAGAAAATCAACTATTTGTTTCAAACTATAAGTGCTTGTTAAAAAATTACATTTTTCTGTTTAAAAATTTATACTTTGCAGTTGAGAATTTAAACATTTTGTTTCAAGTAAAATTTTTTGCTAAGAATTAGTGTTTTGGAATTAAAAATTAAACCTTTATTCACAAAATTTGTATTCGTGGCTTAAAAATGTTAATATTTGTTTCAATTGATTTTCTTTTTTAACTGAAAAATCTTTTTTGGTTGAAAATACAACTATTTGGTTTAACGTTAATCTTCGTTAAAAATTAACTTCTTTATTAAGCAATGACCTTTTTTAGGTTTAAAAGTTGAATGTTTTTGTCGAAATTAGAAGAGATGATTTTTCATCAGATAATATTTTTTTCAGTAGAAAAGGTATCTGACAACCAGAAATTCAAATTATATCTCAAATTATGCAAGTAGAAAAGTCAGTTTTTTGTAAGGCAATCTTTTTCCCCATATATTTACCAGTTTAAAATTGATATTCTTATCAAACAGAAGGATCTTAAGTTGAAGAGTCAGTTTTTACAAGACATTATTTTCTCCTAGTAGATAAGGAAGTCCTTGGTTAGACGTACAATATTTAAACTTGAAATCTATAAGTAGAAAAGACAGTTTTACGAGGCAATTTCTCGCACATATTTTTCTTAGTTGAAAATTGATATTTTTTAGCAGACATGAGGATCGCAAGTAGAAGAGGTAGTTTTTGGAAAGACAAAGTTTTTCTCTCAGTAGATAAGAAAGTATTTGGTCAGACATGCCATTTACCACCTTAAACCCACGAAGTAAACAAGGCTCGTTTTTGAAGACATTTTTTTTACGTGTTTACCTAAGTAGAAAATGGGTGTTATTATCAGACACAGGTATAACGTAGTAAGGACTGTTTTTTATCAGACAATATTTTTCTCCGTGTAGATAAGGTAGTCTGGTTAGACATGAGATTTTTTAACCTAAAAAAAATTTGTTATTTATCGCGTATACTTTTTTGCATCCGAAAAACGTCTTATAAATTATTAATGTCTCATAATAGTCTTCAAACCGAACGTGTTAAATTTATTTTTTCTTTCTGTTTCAGGTAAGTGAAACTGAGTATCGATGGCTATCTTTTGCGGTAAGAAATTACAACTTACAGCATTACACGCAACTTGTACCTAAGGTGCTAAAAAAATAATTTGCCAGTCAAAAGTGTCTGCATTTACCGGTTTCTTGAAAATTCACGCCAGACCTAAATATCGACTCGACGTCAAATTGATGCTCATTATCCGATCCGAAAGCAAAATTAGGGTTCGCTTCGCAATGCCATAATACGCGGATGTAACTTCTCGTTGATCCTGATGTATCGAAATTCAACCCCTAAATTTGCGCTAAAAATTGGTCAAAAATTAGGTTAACATTTAGTTAGAAAAATAAGTTAGAATAGTTGAATTTTAAGCCAAAAAAAATTAATTTATTTTATTTCATATTTAACTGAAATACTTGAACTTTCAACTACAAAGATTAATTTTTGAACAAGATTAATTTCTTACAAAAAAATACAATTTGAAAAAAAAAAACATGATTTTTAAACGAAATTGTTGAATTTTTAATAAAAGGAGACAAACTTTGAACCAAATAGTTGAATTTTGAACTAACCAAAAAAAAATTAACTTTCAACTAAAAATATAATAGTGACATTTTTAATTAATAAAATTAATTTTTAAGCTGACTGATGAATTTTTAATCATAATGATGAATCTTCAACAGGAATACTTGGATTTTATACCAAAAACATTAGATTTTAACAAAAAACAGTGAATCTTTGACTGAAATAGTTGAATTTTTAAACTAACAAAAATTATTTTTTATTGAAAAAAAATTTTCAACCAAAACTCAAATAAATAAATTTAAATTTAAAAAAAGTATAATCAAACATCATTTTTGAACCAAGAATGAAATATTCGACTAAGATGATGAATACTTAAATAAAATAATTGGGCTTTAGACCAAAAAGATTAATTTCCAACCAAAAAGATTAATTTCTACCAAAAATACAAATTTTCAACAGAAAAATATCATTTTCGAAAAAAAATGGAATTATTGATTTTTAAGTCCAAAAAATAAATGTTCAACAAAAGAAATGAGTTCTTAATTAATGTAATCGAATATTTAACTAGCATGATAGTTACGTTTTCAGTCAAGAAAAAAAATCATTTTTCACTAAAAAAGAAAACAAATTTTCAACAATATATGTAGTTAAATTTTCTGAAAGAAATCCTTTTTCATAAAGAAAAACAATTTTAAAAAAAATAGATCATTTTTTAACTCAAGATATAAATTTCTAATTAAAAGCATGGATCTTAAAAAAAATAATAGTTTTTAACAAAAGAGTTCAACTTTCAACCAAGTCATTTTATTTCCAACCTAAAAGATGAATTTTCGACTAAAATGATAAATATTTAACTGGAATATTTAAATTTCTAACCGATAAGAAGAATTTTCAGACAAGAAGATTAAATTTCAAATAAGAAGATATTTTTCAATATTTGAGTAGAATAAGTTAAATTTTCAGTTAGAAAATTTACATAATTTTCTAGAAAGGGTTTTACTCTTAACTAAGTAATTTTATTTCCAATCTAACAAATGAATTCTCAACTTCATACTTGAATTTTTATCCAAGAAAATTCATTTTTAAACAAAAAGAAATTTTTTAATTTTGAACTAGGAAAGATGGATTTCAACCAAAAGTGGAACATTTGAATTTTCAGTTGAAAAAATAATTTTTGATCAAACTGATGAAGTTTGCACTAAAATAATAAATCTTTAACTGGTATAGTTAAAATTTTTATGAAAAAAAAATTTTCAACTACAAAGATCGATTTTCTAAAAAAAGACAAATTTTCCAAAACGTACATGAATTTTCAAACAAATAGTTCAATTTTAAAGTAAAAAACGGTTATTTTCAGCGGAATGGTAAAAATTTCATTAAAAAAAGATAAGGTTTTAATTTAAGATCAAACAGAAATCTATTTTCTTATGAAAAAATATTTTATGCTAAAAAAACATGAAAAAGATTTACAAGTAAAAAATTTTTTTTGGGCTTTTTTCATAGTTATAAAAATTTAGGACCAGACACGCGTTTCTTAGTGCTTCACATTTAATTTCCTAAATTTTTAACTCGATATCACGTTTCTTGTGAACGTGACTTTAGTTTGGAAAAAATGCTAAAACATTTTTTTAATTTATGCTGACATGGCCTTAATGCTTCTTATTTTGTGAACTGATTTATTAATTGTTAGCTGATAAATGTTTTTCAAAATTTTTTAATTACATAAAGATTGCAATTAAATTTGTTTTCATAAGGTACAAAAATTGATTATTTACTCTAAGGTCATGTGATTTAGTATCGGCTATAATTTGTATAATCAAAGTTTATTTATATACAAAGTACCTTCATTTTTCTTATGTAGTATTTGTCAATGTTTTAGATGTTGTGCAATGAGTATCTAAATTTAATTTTCAGAATAATACGTAAATATGTTTTAATTTTTTTTGCAATTAGTATAAAAGCTTACTGATAGATTAAATTTTCAAAAATGAAAGTGAAAATTAAAAAAAATATAAAGTAGAAATCAATTGAATATTTTTTTTATTTTAAATTATTTTCAATAATTTATTTTAAATTATTTTTAATTATATTTTATTCTCTTAGCCTTTTATGGTGTTAACAGACAAATTAATTATTAGATGATTAATTTTTTTCACGATACTAAATTATACAAAGATTTAATTTTAATTTTTTAAATTAAGTACATGAACTGATTATTTACTTTAGGGTTATGCAATTGAATATTGGCTCTAATTTGTATAATAAAAGATTTTTAATGTTGAAAATATCTATATTTTAATTATATAATTTCTGTAAATCTTTGTCATGTTGTGAAATAAGTATCTAAATTATGCTTTGAACATTATATTTACTACATACATTTGACTTTTTTATAAAATTTGTTTAAAATTTTATTATTATTTATACTTTTGAAAAAAATATAAAGTAAAAATTATTTGATTGTTTTGATGAAAATAACTGGTTATTGTTTTTTATGCTGTGAAATATAAATTAATATGCACATGTATTTTGATTTCTTCTAAAATTATTTTGATAGGTGAATAGTCAATCAAATTAATCAAAACGAAATTAAAAATTGCGAAAGATATATAATGTGAAAATTATTTGATTATTCCAATAAAAACATTTTTCAAATGTTTTTTATGTTGTGAAATGATTAATTGATTATTTACTGCATTTTTCTTCAGTATTAAATTTTATATAAATTAGATTTTAATTTTTCTTCATCAGGTAACATAAATTGATTATTTATTTTAAGGTTATATAATTGAACATTGGCTCAAATTTGTATAACAAAAGTTTATTCAGATTTAAAATACCCCTATTCTAGTTACATAATTTTTTAAATGTTTCTGATGTTGTGAAATGCTTAAATTCTGTTTTAAAAATTATGTGCACATATGTTTTAATTTTGGCTGGAATTGGTTTGAAAGGATCTTATGAATTTAAATTTTCAGAAAACTGTGAGATAAAAATTATTTGATTACTTCAATCGAGATAATTATTTAATGCTTTTTATATTCTGAACTGATTAATTAATTATTAGCTGATTCGTTATTTGAATAATAAATTACGTAAAGATTGAGTTCGAATGGTTTTTGTCATTTTTGATTTTATTTATAATTTTGAAAATTAAATTCATATAATCAGTTTACAATATGAGACACATTTAAAAAATTACGTAATTAGAATAGGGGTATTTTTAATATATTCCAAGTTTTATTATACAAATTATATCCAATATACATTTATATAACCTTAAATGATATAATCAATTTTTTTTAATCACTTGAAAAAAAATTAATTTTAATCTTTATTTAGTTTTATGTTGCGAAAAAAATTAATCAGTTGATAATTAACTAATAATTTTATAAAATAAGAAGCATGCAACTATAATTTTCATCACAACATACAAATAATTTTTACGTTATTTTTTTTTAAACTTGAACTTTCATATATGAAAATTTGATTCATTAATAACCTTTCAAACTAATTCCAAAAAATTTATGTATTAAGAGAATCCGTTAGTTATTAATTAATCAGTTTACAGCGTGAAAAGCATTAAACAATTATTTTTATTGCAACATTCAAATCTTCACATTACATATTTTTTATTCGAAATTGCATTTCGAAATGTATTTAATTTATTTATAACCTTTGAAACTAATTTAAAAAAATTAAGTAATATATATGTGAATATAATTTTAAAAATTGAATTCAGATATTCATTTCACAACACCTTAAACATTTGAAAAAATTATATAATTGTCATGAAAGTATTTAAAAAAATGAATAAACTTTCACTATACAGATTCTAAACAAAATTTAATGGCATAACCTCAAAGTAAATGATGAATATATGTTACTCAATTGAAAATAATTAAAATTCAACTTTGTTATTTAATTTTTTGAAAAAAATTAATAAGCTAATAATTAATTAGTTCACAACATTAAAAGCATTATACATTATTTTCATTGAAACATTCAAGTAATTTTTACTTTATACTTTATTTTTTAATTAAAATTGCATTTTTTAAAATTTAAATTATTAATAACATTTTACACTAATTTAAAAACAATTTGAAACTTATGTACATATAATTTAAAACATTAAATTCAGATAATCATTTCTAAACATCACAAACTTTGACAAAAATTACATAATTGGAATAGAGGTATTTTGAATATAAATAAACTTTCATGATACAAATTATAACCAATATTTAAATACATGACTTTAAAGTAAATAATAAGTATATGTAACTTAATTAAAAATAGTTGGAATTAAACTTTGTGTTATTTATTTTTTTGAAAAAAAAAATGAATCAGCTAATAATTAATCAGTTCACAACATTAAAAGCATTAAACATGATTTTCATCAAAACCTCCAAATAATTTTTATTTTATTTTATTTTTAATTTAAAATTGCATTTTTGAAAATTTGAAAAATAAATAACATTTTATACTAATTTAAAAACAAATTGAAACATATGTACATATAATTTCAAAAATTGAATTCAGATAATCATTTCTCAACATCACAAACTTTGACAAAAATTAAATAATTAAAATAGAGGTATTTTAAATATAAATAAATTTTCATGATACAAATTATAACCAATATTTGATTACATAATCTTAAAGTGAATAATAAATATATGTTACTCAATTCAAAATAATCAAAATTCAACTTTGTGTTATTTAATTATTTGAAAAAAATGAATCAGCTAGTAATTAATCAGTTTACAACATTAAAAGCATTAAACATTATTTTCATTGAAAAATTCAAATAATTTTCAATTAATATTTTATTTTCTATTTGAATATGCATTTCTAAAAATTTGAATTATCAATAACATTTTATACTTATTGTAAAAAATTTAAAACATGTACATATAATTTAAAAAATTGAATTCAGATAATCACTTCTCAACATCACAAACTCTGACAAAAATTACATAATTGGAATAGAGGTATTTTAAATATAAATAAACTTTCATTATACCAATTATGTAGTCAATATTTAATAACATAACTTTAATCTGAATAATTAATTTGTTTACTAAATTTAAACATATTTAAATTCAAGCTTTATGTCATTTGAATTTGGGAAAGTAATCAATAAGCTAATATTTAATTAATTATTTTACAAAATACGAAGCTTTAAACAGTAATTTTTAATAAAACATTTAAGTAATTTCTGCTTTACATTTTTTAAATTTGAACTTCCTTTTTCGAAAATGTCATTTATCGATAACCTTTTAATATTATTCTAGAAAATGTAATTTTAAATAGATTCAGTTCATAATTAATTAATCAGTTCACAGCATGAAAAGCATAGAACAATTACTTTCATTAAAATATTACAATAATGTTTACAATATTTTTTTAAATTTGAAATCCTATCTTTGTACATTAAATTTAT
This sequence comes from Amphibolips quercusostensackenii, assembly GCA_032357855.1. NCBI lineage: Eukaryota > Metazoa > Arthropoda > Insecta > Hymenoptera > Cynipidae > Amphibolips > Amphibolips quercusostensackenii. The sequence goes on along the minus strand of JAUELO010000292.1, from coordinate 2,164,657 downwards.
TAATAACCTTTAAAGCTAATTAAAAAAATAAAAACATATGTACACATATACCAGCTAATTATTTTACAACATTAATAACAATTTACTTGAACATTCAAATAATTTTTACTTCATATTTTTTTTAATTTTGTATTTCCAGAGAGGTAATCGCGCACTTAAAGTACATAAATTGTGCTTTATAATATACATTTGCATATATATATTTCAAATTCTATTTTTGTGAATTTAATTTATTAATTTTAAGTTCAAAAATCTGCCTGCTTCGCGGGCACATTCTCATCGCGCGCGGCTCGCTTCGCTCGCAAGTTTGAGCGCGCCTAGGGCGCACGACTGTTGTATCTCGCGCTTCGCGCTCGGTTTTTTTTAGTTTTCGCACATAGTGCTCGACTCAAATAAAAAGGAGAAGTTTATTTGCAAATATTATAAAATTGTCAAAACCTCTACGATTAAAATAATTGTTAAATTCTTT
>JAUELO010000292.1:2139095-2164088 GCA_032357855.1 Amphibolips quercusostensackenii | reverse complement strand
ATAAAAACAAGAAAGTTTAAAAAAAGTGCTGCTTACGGTACGCGATTTAGTCGTCGCGCTTCGCCCTCCGAAATACATTCATCGTGCGCTTTGATTTCCAAAATAACTGAAAAAGATAAATTTTTAACCAAGTACTGAATAATTAAATTTTCAGTTAAAACAATAAGTTTAACCAAAAGCAGATTGGAACAAAATATTTAAAATTAAAAAAAGAGGATTTTCAATCTAAATGATGAATCATCCGCCAAAAAGATTAATTTCCAACAAAGTAGTTTCACGGTCTACTAAGTAGATAAAGTTCCAATCAAAATAAATAAACTCTCGAATAAAATATAATAGTTGCTGTTTCAACCAAAAGATACTTTGATTTTAATGTGAAAAACAGCTGAATTTCATCAGAAAATACGAATTTTTAACAAAATACTTCAATCCTCAACCAAACAGCACCACGCGTTCTATCAAAAAGTAACCGCTAACAAATTTGTGGATCTTTTTCGAACGCATACTTTTTGTTGATTCATTTTTTTTCATACCTTGCATCGTTTTTCCAAAAATTAATTATTTTTTCACTGTTAATGTTATTTTTCACGATTAGAACAAAAATGACGCATACCATCAAAAAATAATTAACAACCAATTTGTAGCTCTTTTTTGGGTTAAATTGTTTGGTATTTTTGTTGCGTACTGCGAGCATCTGTAAACAGAATTTTGAAAACCTAAAAAAAAAATTGTCTTCATAATTTTGAAAATGCTCTTTTTAAATTTTTAGCCAAAATGACTGGCTAAATCTGTTTTAGAACCTTGCATCGTTTTTTCCAAAAATGTAATTTTTTTATTGTCAATGTTATTTTCAGGAATAAAAAAAAACTAAGCATCCTATTAAAACGTAACTTATAAAAGATTTGCAGCTCCTTTTCTGATGAACAAATTTCGTGTTTTTATTTTCCTTGTAGTTTGTGATGTTTGCCTTAAAATTTAATTTTTTTGTTTTAAATGCTGTTTTTTGCGACTAAAAGAAAAACTACGCATCATATCAAAAAGTGAATAATAACAAATTTTTAGATCTTTTTTAGGTGCATAATTTTGGTTAATGCAACTTTTGTCTTATTTTGCATAGTTTGACCGCAAAATGGATTTTTTGATCTTTTATTATTTTTTGTGCAATCAAAATTAAAGATTTTCGATTTTTCAGGAAAATTCTAAAGTTTCTATAATAATTTTATAAGGTGTTCAGAATTCAACGTTTCTTTTTTTTTATTTTTTTCCGTGTCGTACGTTGTTTGGCTTATAATGTTTATTTGCTTTTGTTTTTTTTGGGGGGGATTTTGAAATGCTATAACTTATGTAATTTTTTTTCATCAAAAAAGTTCATTCGAAAAATTGTTGGCCTTTTTAAGTACTACTTATAACAGTACATAGAATTTTCCAATCTTGAAAAAAGTGGTCTCAAAACTTTTCAAAATATGCCCACTTTTTGGATTTTTATCCAAAATGTCTCACTAACAAACTTGACCTTCAATTTGAGACACTAAAAGAGTTAACCAAAGGCCAATCCAATAGATAAATTTTTTTAAAAGTTATCGTGCTCACAGATAGACATGAAGACATACCGACAGACAGACATGCAGACATACAGACAGACAGACACATTTGTAAAAACCTATTTTTTCGAGTTCAGGGGGTCTCAAAACGTGGACATTTGTCTAAAACTGGGGAGGAGGTCAAATTTCACACAAATCTAATACCTTCTCATCATAAGATGAGAATGTAAAAATAAAAACATATGTACATGTATACCAGCTAAGCAGTTCACAACATAAATAACAATCAACTAAAACATTCAAATAATTTTTACTTCATATTTTTTTAAAATATGTATTTCAAGAAAGGTAATCGCACACCGAAAGTACATAAATTTTAATTTATAATATACATATATATATATATATATATATATATATATATATTTGATTCTCCATTTTTGCACATTCAATAAAATAATTTTAAGTTTAAAGAAGAAGTCGCCCTATGACTTACAAAATGGCAGCTATCAAGATCTGAAATATACATGTTTTTATATGAAGGATAATAATTGCCCCTCGACATATCTGAATAGAGTTGTGCAAAAATTAATTTTGTATCCGCAAAAAGGGATTTTTTTTTTATATTTGAATATACGGGCGCTCCAAGGGCGCCCGTGTGCCAGTTGGGGAAATTCGATGATAAACACCGGACTGTGGATAGAGGTCCGCTAAAAATAAGGAGACGTTTTCAAAAGTACTTTTAAGTGAAAACGTTCGACGCCTTGATTGCCGGTTGTCGAAGAAAGTCGTTGAATTCTTGAGTTAAAGAGGATTCTCTTTGACGGAAGTATGCGTTTATCCAAAAAGCAGGCTTGCGTGTTTGTAATTATTATATTTTTTTCAGCTTATTTCTCTTAACGCTATGCATCATTTCCTGTTTAATTTCTTCGAAATAATGTATATTTTATCGTTTGGAAGCGTCAAAATTATTTCTAAAGTCTTTCAAGTATGTCTTTAGGGAAGACTTAAAGGGATCAATTTGCTGTTACTTTTTTTATTTATAAGTAAATTTTACAATTGTTGAAAAAATTTATTTTTTTCAGGCAAGTGTGAAAAATGTTCTGTCAAAATCTTCCTTGTTTCTTGAAAACTCGTAGGCGAGCCAGAGATTTATTTATGTTTTCCGGAAATAGATACATTGTTGGCGTCACAATTGATAATTACCACTCGTACTGTCGTACATGATGTATTAGCTCAGACTTGATTTATGGCTACACCATAGGTGTTTGTTATTGAAAAAAATGTTTTTTTTTATTGTCGCCTCTTGGTTTATGATAATTCTGTAATTAATCATTCCATTTGTTGAAGATTTAAAAAAAATGGCAAATGTCAGGGTTTTTTCTGCAAGAAGCACTTTAAGCAACTGTCAAGAATAATCAGAGCTGAAACAAAATCACCTTTGATTAATTTTTTTTGTTTAATTAATTTTTTGTCACTTTTGTAATATAGTCACTTTTTAAAATGAAAAAATCACTCTTGTTACTTTTGCTTCAATAATATTAACCCATAGTTTAAAAAATTGATTGCAGGTCTATATTTATTTTTTTTTTTCTTGAATTATTTTATAACCTTTACGGTGTTGTTTTAGAGATTCTAAGGTATTTTTAAACAAATTAAATAATTCAAAGAGATAGAGAGGGATTTTGAAAATTGTAGGGTATTGAAAAAATTTAAATAAATTTTAAATAGATTTTTAGAATTTGAAGATATTCCAAAGTATTTTAAGGATTTTAGGGTATTTTTAGACCTTCCAAAATTTTTTTAAAAATGTCAAGGAATTTTAAAGGCATCTTAAAAGTTTTGAGCTATTCTGAAACATTTTAAAGGATCTATAACATGTTAACGTATTTTAAAAGATTTCAAGGCATTTTTAAGAGATTTTAAAATCTCTAAGGATTTGAGTGATTTTAACGGATCAAGAAAATAATTTTATGAAATTTTAAAGCATTTCAGAAAACATGAAACGATTTTATTAGACCTGTAAGATATAAGGATATTGTAAAAGATTGCAAGGAATTTTTTATTGATTTCAATAATTTAAAAGGATTTCAAGGAATTTTAGGGTATTAAAAAAAATTTTGAAGTATTTTTAATAAATTTCTATAATTTAAAGGTATTTTACCATATTTCGAATATTTTAGGGTATTTACAAAAATTTGAAAGTATTTCAAAAGAGGTCAAAGGATCTGTAAAATTTTAACGTATTTCAAAACATTTCAAGGCATTTTAAAGATATTTCAAATTTTCTAAGGATTTAAGTGGTTTTAACGAATTAAAAGAAATGTCATGGCATTATGGAGAATTTCGAAAGATATGGAACGATTTTTTATGAGTTCTAAGGTTTTAGAAATTTTTTAAAGATTCCAAAGAATTTTTTATTTCTTTTCGTAATTTGAAGGGATTTCAAAACATTTTTTAAAGTTTGAGGTATTCTTGAAAATTGCAAGGAATTTTTCAAGGTTTTGAAAAATTGTTAGTGATAAAGAAAATTAGTTGAGGTAAAAATATCTGAGAATATTTTTAATATGTTTCAATAATTTGAAGTAATTTTTCTAAGGATTTTGAAGGTTTTAGGTTATTATGAAAAATTCTAAGGAATTTTTCAAAACTTAACTAAAAGGAAGGGGATTTCAAAAAATGAAAATATTTTACGGTATTTGTAAACATTCAAAAAAAATTTTAAGTGATTTAAAAAGATTTTGAAGGCTTCAGAATTTTTTAGGGTATTTTTAAATATTCTAAAGAATTCTTGATTGATTTTAATATTGTTCAAAGATTTAAAATACTTTAGGGTATTCAAAAAGATTTCAATAAATTTTGAATTGATTTAAGTAATTTTTAAGGATTTTAAAAGATTTGAAATATTTTCGGGTATTCAAAAAGATTTCAAGAAATTTTAAATTGATTTTAAGGGATCTAAATTGATTTTAAAGGATTTGGAATATTTTAGGTTACTTTGAAAGATTCCAAAAAATTTCAAGTATTTTAGGGTATTTTTAAGTATTGAAAAAAAATTTTAAATGATATTAACAATTTTGAAGGATTTCAAAGGATTTTAAATATTTTAGGGCATTTGGAAAAATTATAAGAAATACTGAATTGATTTCAAGGGACTTGAAAAGATTCTAAAGAATTTGGAATATTTCAGGTTATTAAAACTATTCCAAAGAATTTTATATCGATTTTAATAATTGTTAAAGATTTTAACGGATATTAAATATTTTAGGGCATTTTAAAAGATTCCAAAGAATTGTCGATTGATTTTATTAATTTCAAGGGATTTTCAATATTTTAGGGTATTTTGAAATCTCTCAAGAATTTTATATTGATTTCAATTATTTTAAAGGATTTCAAGAGAGACTAAATATTTTAGGGCATTTCTAAAGATTTCGAAGAATTTTTAATAGATTCCGAGGAGCTTAAAAAGATTCCGAAGGATTTGGAATGTTTTAGGGTATTAACAAATATTCCGAGCAATTTTTCATTGGTTTAAATAATTTTAAATAATTTTAAAGAATATAAAATATTTGAAAGTATTTATAAAGATTCCAAGCAATTTTAACTAGATTTTAAGGGATTTATAAAGAATTTTAATGATAGGGAAAGGAATTTCAAATAATTTGAAGTATTTTTAAGGGATTAAAAAAGATTTTGATGACTTGTGATATTTTAGGGTATTGCAAAAGATTTCAAAAAATTTAATACTTAATTCAATAATTTAAAGTGATTTGAAAGATTTTGGAATATTTTGAATTATTTGAAAAAAATTTAAAGGAATTTTTTATTGATTTCAATAACTTTAAAGGATTGCAAATTTTTTAGATATTTTGAGGATATTTGAAAAGATTCCAAGAAATTTTAAATTGATTTTGAGGGATTTATAAAGATTTTGAAGGATATGGAATATTTTAGGTTATTAAAAATATTACGAAAAATTTCTTATTAACTTTAAAAATTGTAAAGAATTTTAACAAATATTAAATATTTTAGGGTATTATAAAAGATTGCAAGGAATTTTTGATTGATTTGAATAATTTAAAAGGATTTTAGAGAATTTTAAATGTTTTTAAATGAAATTTTTTAAATTAATTTTAATAATTTTAAAGGATTTTTAAAGATACTTAATATGTTAGGGTATTTCTAAAGATTCCAAGGAATTTTGAATAGATTGCAAGGGATTTAAAAAGATTTTAAAGAAATTAGAATGTTTTAGGGTATTTAAAAATATTCCAAGAAATTTTTTATTGATTTCGATAGTTGTAGAGGATTTCAGAGTATATTAAATATTTTAGAGTATTTTAGAAGATTTCAAAGTATTTTTTAATTGATTTCAATAATTCTAAAGGATTTTTAAGGATTTAAAATATTTTAGGATATTTTAAAAGATTTCAAGGAATTGATAATTGATTTAATTAATTTCAAAGGATTTTAAACGATTTCAACTATTGTAAGGTATTTTATAATCTCTTAAAGAATTTTTTGATTGATTTTAATGATTTCAAAGGATTTAAAAGGATATTAAACATTTTAGGGTATTTCTAAAGATTCCAAGGAATTTTTGATTGATTTCAATAATTTTAAAAGATTTTAAAGGATTTAAAATATTTTAGGATATTTTAAAAGATTCTAAGCAATTTTTTATTGATTTAAATAATTTCAAAGGATTTCAAATATTTTAGGGTATTTTGAAATCTTTCAAGGAATTTTTGATCTATTTTAGTAATTTTAAAGGATATTAAAAGATATTGAATATGTTAGGGTATTTCTAATGATTCCAAAAAAATTTTGAATAGATTTTAAGGTATTTAGAAAGATTTTCAAGTAATTGGAATGTTTCAAGGTATTTAAAAATATTTCAAGGAATTTTTTATTCATTTCAATAATTTTAAAGGATTTTGAAAGATATTAAATATTTTTGGGAATTCCTAAAGATTTCAAGGAATTTCAAATAGATTCCAAGAGATTTAAAAATATTTTATAGAAATTAACATTTTTAAGGACATTTTAAAAGATTCCAAGGAATTTTTTATTTGTTTCAATAATTTTTCAAGATTCAAAATATTTCAGGATATTTTAAAAGATTCCAAGCCATTTTTTTTCATTTGAATAATTTTTTAATAGATTCCAAAAGAGCTTAAAAAGATTCCAAAGGATTTGGAATGCTTTAGGGTATTAAAAAATATTCCGAGGAATTTTTTATTGATTTCAATAATTTTAAAGAATTTTAAAGTATATTAAATATTTTAGGGTATTTATGAAGATTCCAAGGAATTTTCACTAGATTTTAAAGGATTTATAAAGAATTTTTATCATAAGAAAAGGATATTTTAAAGAATTTGAAATATTTTCAAGGAATTTAAAAAAATTTTGAAGGATTTGGAATATTTTAGGGTGTTTTGAAATATTCTAAAGAATTCTTAATTGATTTCAATATATTTCAAGGATTTAAAATACTTTAAGGTATTGAAAAAGACTTCAAGAAATTGTTGATTGATTTGAATAATTTTAAAGGATTTTATAGGATTTGAAATATTTTCGGGTATTTAAAAAGATTCCAACGAATTTTGAATTTAAAAAGATTCCAACGAATTTTGAATTAGTTTCAAGGGAACTAAATTGATTTTATAGAATTTGGAATATTTTTAGATACTTCTGAAGATTCCAAGGAATTTCCTGTTGATTTAAATGATTTGAAGGTGTTTTAAAGAATTAAAAATATTTTAGGGTATTTTAAAGTTTTGCAAAAAAATTTTGAGTGACATTAACAATTTTTATTGATTTCAAAGGATTTTAAATATTTTAGGGCATTTAAAAAAATTCCAAGAAATTCTAAATTGATTTCAAGGGACTTGAAAAGATTCTAAAGGATTTGGAATATTTCAGGTTATTAAAACTGTTCCAAAGAATTTTTGATCGATTTTAATAATTGTGAAAGATTTTAACGAATATTAAATATTTCAGGGTATTTAAAAAAAATTTTTAAATTGTGAATTTATTTTATTAATTTTAAGGGATTTTAAATATTTTAGGGTGTTTTGAAATCGCTCAAGAATTTTATATCGATTTTAGTTATTTTAAAGGATTTTAAGAGAGACAAAATATTTTAGGGTATTTCTAAAGATTTCAAAAAATTTGTAATAGATTCCAAAGAGCTTAAAAATATTCCGAAGGATTTGGACTGTTTTAGGGTATTAAAAAATATTTCGAGGAATTTTTTATTTATTTAAATATTCTTAAAGGATTTAAAGGATATGAAATGTTTAGGGAATTTATAAAGATTCTGAGGAATTTCCACTAGATTTCAAAGGATTTATAAAGAATTTCCATGATAAGGAAAGGAATTTTAGAAACTTTAAAATATTTTTAAGGGATTTAAAAATTTTTTGAAGGATTTGAAATATTTTAGAGTATTTAAAAATATTCTAAAGAATTCTTGATTGATCTTAATATATTTCAGAGATTTAAAATCCTCTAAGGATTAAAAAAGATTTTGAAAAATTGTTGATTGATTTGAATAATTTTAAAAGATTTTAAAGAATTTGAAATATTATCGTGTATATAAAAAGATTCCAACGAATTTTGAATTGGTTTTAAGGGAACTAATTTGATTTTAAAGAATTTGTAATATTTTAGGGTACTTTTTAAAGATTCCAAGGAATTTTCTAATCATTTGAATGATTTGAAGGTGTTTTAAGGAATTTAAAGTATTTTAGGGTATTTTAAAGTATTGCAAGAAAATTTTAAATGATATTAGCAAGTTTAAGGGATTTCAAAGGATTTTAAATATTTTAGGGCATTTGGAAAGATTCCGAGAAATTCTGAATTGATTTCTAAGGACTTGAAAAGATTTTGAAGGATTTGGAATATTTCAGATTATTATAACTATTCCAAAGAATTTTTTATCGATTTTAATAATTGTGAAAGATTTTAACGGATATTAAATATTTTAGGGTATTTTAGAAGATTCTAAGGAATTGTTAATTAATTCTATTAATTTTAAGGGATTTTAAATATTTTAGGGTATTTTGAAATCTTTCAAGAGTTTTATATTGATTTTACTTATTTTTAAGGATTTTAAGAGAGACTAAATATTTTAGGGTATTTCTAAAGATTTCGAGGAATTTTTAATAGATTCGAAGGATTTTAAAAAGATTCTGAAGGATTTGGAATTTTTTTTGGGTATTGAAAAATATCCCGCGGAATTTTTTATTGATTTCAATAATTTTAAAGGATTTTAAAGAAATTGAAATATTTTAGGGTATTTATAAAGATTCCAAGGAATTTTCACTAGATTTTAAGGGATTTATAAAGAATTCTCATGATAAGAAAAGGAATTTTTAAGAATTTAAAATATTTTCAACGAATTTGAAAAAATTTTGAAGGATTTGGAATATTTAAGGGTATTTAAAAATATTATATTAAATAATTTTAAAGGATTTTTAAGGATTTGAAATATTTTCGGGTATATAAAAAGATTTCAACGAATTTTGAATTGGTGTCAAGGGAACTGAATTGATTTTAAAGAATTTGGAATATTTTAGGATACTTTCAAAGATTCCAAGGAATTTCCTGTTGATTTGAATAATTTAAAGGTGTTAAAGTATTTTAGGGTATTTTTAAGTATTTCAAGAAAATTTTGAATAATATTAACAATTTAAAGGGATTTTAAATATTTTAAGGCATTTGGAAACATTCTAAGAAATTCTAAATTGATTTCAAGGGGCTTGAAAAGATTTCAAAGGATTTGGAATATTTCAGGTAATTAAAACTATTCCAAAGAATTTTTTATCGATTTTAATAATTGTGAAAGATTTTAACGGATATTAAATATTTTAGTGTATTTTAAAAGATTTCAAGGTATTGTTAATTTATTATATTAATTTTCAAAAGATTTTAAATATTTTAGGGTATTTTAAAATCTTTCAAGAATTTTATATTGATTTTAGTTATTTTAAAGGATCTTAAGAGAGACAAAATATTTCAGGGTATTTCTAAAGATTTCGAGGAATTTTTTATAGATTTTAAAAAGCTTGAAAAGATTCCGAAGAATTTGGAATGTTTTAGGGTATTAAAAAATATTCCGTGGAATTTTTTATTGATTTCAATAATTTTAAAGGATTTTAAATGATATGAAATATTTCAGGGTATTTATAAAGATTCCAAGGAATTTCCACTAGATTTTAAAAGACTTATAAAGAATTTTCATGGCGAGAAAAGGAATTTTAGAGAATTAAAAATATATTCAAGGGATTTAAAAAGATTTTGAGGCCTTAGAATATTTTAGGGTATTGTAAAAGATTTCAAGAAACTTTTTACTAAATTTAATACTTTAAAGAAATTTCAAAGAATTAAAAATATTTTAAATTATTAAAGAAAAATTTGAAAGAATTTTTTATTGATTTTAATATTTTAAAGTATTTCAAAAGAGACTAAATAATTTAAGGTATTTCCAAAGATTCCGAGAAATTTTGAATAGATTCCAAGGGGCTAAAAAAGATTTTGAAGGATTTAAAATGTTTTAGGGTATTTTAAAATATTCCGAGAAATTTTTCATTGATTTCAATAATTTTAAACGATTTTGAAGGATATAAAATATTTTAGGGTATTTATAAAGATTACGAGAAATTTTCACTACTTTTTAAGGGATTTATAAAGAATTTTAATGATAAAGAAGAAATTTTTAAGAATTTAAAATATTTTCAAGGGATTTGAAAAGATTTTTAGGACTTGAAATATTTTAGGGTATTGTAAAAGATTTCAAGAAATTTGTTACTTAACTTAATAATTTAAAAGGATTTGAAAAAGTTTGAAATATTTTTAATTATTTAAAAAAAATTTCAAGGGATTTTTTAATGATTTCAATAATTTTAAAGGATTGTAAAAAATTTGTAAATATTTTGAGGATATTTAAAAAGATTCCAGCGAATTTTGAATTGATTTTAAGGGATTTTAAAAGATTTTGAATGATATATAATATATAAGGTTCTTAAAAATATTCCAAAAAATTTGTTATTGACTTTAAAAATTGAGAAGGATTTTAACGAATATTAAATATTTTAGGGTATTTGAAAAGATTGCAAGGGATTTTTGATATATTTGAATAATTTTAAAGGATTTTAGAGAATTTCAAATGTTTTAAATATTTTTAATGAAATTTTTTATTCATTTTAATAATTTTAAAGGATTTCAAAAGATACTTTATATTTTAGGGTATTTCTAAAGATTCCAAGGAATTTTAAATAGGTTTCAAGAGATTTAAAAAGATTTTGAAGAAATTGAAATGTTTTAGGATATTTAAAAATATTCTAAGAAATTGTATATTGATTTTAATAATTGTGAAAGATTTTTAAAGATTTAAAATATTTTAGAGTATTTTGAAAGATCTCAATGGATTTTTAATTAATTCCAAGGGTTTTAAAAAGATTTTGGAGGAATTGGAATGTTTTAGGGTATTTAAAAATATTCCAAGAAATTTTTGATTCGTTTCAACAATTTTAAGGGATTTCAAAAGAAATTTAATATTTTCGGCAATTTCTAAAGATTTCAAGGAATTTCGAATAAAATCCAAAAGATTTAAAAAGATTTTTAAGGAGTTGGAATGTTTTAGGGTATTTAAAAATATTCCAAGGAATTTTATATTGATTTCAATAATTTTAGAGGATTTCAAAGGATTTAAAATATTTTAGGGTATTTTAAAAGATTCCAAGCATTTTTTTAATTTTAATAATTTTAAAGAATTTTAGAGGATTTCAAATATATTAAGATATTTTAATAGATTCCAAGGAATTTTTGACTGATTTCAGTCATTTTAAAGGATTTTAAAGAAGTTTAAATATTTTAGGGTATTTTAAAAGATTCCAAGAAATTTCTGATTGGTTTCAACAATTTCGAAGGATTTTAAAGGATTCAAAATATTGTAGGATTTTCTAAAAGATTCCAAGCAATTTTTTTATTGGTTTTGATAATTCTAAAAGATATAAAATATTTTAGGGTATTTTAAAACATTACAAGGAATTAATGATTGATTTGATTTATTTAAAAGGATTTTAAATATTTCAGGGTTTTTTGAAATCTCTCAAGGAATTTTTTATTAATTTCAATCATTTTAAAGTATTTTAAAAGGTACTAAATATTTAAGGATATTTCTAAAGATATCAAGGAATTTTAAATAGATTCCAAGGGATTAAAAAAGATTTTAAAGGAATTAGAATGTTTGAGGGTATTTAAAAATATTTTAAGGAATTTTTTATTGATTTCAATCATTTGAAAGGATTTTAAAGGATTTTTAATATTTAAGGATATTTTAAAAGGTTCCAAAAAATTTTTTTATTGATTTTAATAATTTTCCAGGATTTTAGAGGATTTTAATTATTTTAGGATATTTTAAGAGATTCCAAGGAATTATTGATCAATTTAATTAATTTTATAGGATTTTAAATATTTTAAGGTGATTTAAAATCTCTTAGTGATATTTTCACGGATTTCAATAATTTTAAAGAATATTAAACGATATCAAATATTTAAGGATATTTCTAAAGATTCCAAGGAATTTTGCATTGATCACAAGGGATTTAAAAAGATTTCAAAGGAATTAGAATGCTTCAGGGTTTTTAAAAATATTCCAAGGAATTTTTAATTGATTGCAATAATTGTGAAGGATTGTAAAGAAAATTAAATATCTTATGGTATTTTTAAAGATTCCAAGGGATTTTTTAATAATTTCAATAATTTTAACGAATGTGAAAGAATCTTTAATATTTTAGGGTAAAAAAGATTTTGAAGGATTTAAAATGTTTTAGGGTATTTTAAAAAATTCCAAGAAATTTTTAATTGATTTAAATAGTTTTTAAGGATTTAAAAAAATTCTAAGTATTCTTTAAGTATTTTGAAATCTCTTTAAGGAAATTTTTAATATTTTAATAATTGTGAAAAATTTTAAGGGATATGAAATATTAAAGGGTATTCCTAAAGAATCCAGAGAATTCTTAATAGATTTTAAGGGGATTTATAAAGATTTGTAAGGATAAAAAAAGGAATTATGAAAAATTTGAAGTATTTTTGAGAGATTTGAAAAGATTTTGAAGGATTTGGTATATTTCAGCGTATTTAAAAAGATTTTTAAAAATTTTTCACTGAATTTAATAATTTAACAGGATTTAAAAGAGTTTGGAATATTTTAATTAGTTTTTTAAAAATTTGAAGAAATGTTTAATTGATTTACATAATTTTTAAAAATTCAAAATATTTTAGGGTATTCAGGAAGATTCTAAGAAAATTCAAATTATTTTGAGGAATTTAAAAAGATTTTGAAAGATTTTGAATATTTTAGGGTATCTCAAAACATTTCAAACAAATTTTCTATTGATTTCGTAAAATTTATATTCCAAAGAATGTTTAAATGATGTTAATAATTCTATAGGATTTTAAAGGATTTGAAATATGTTAGGGTATTTAAAAAGACTCTAAGGAATTTTTAATAGATCTCAAGAGATTGAAAAATATTTTGAAGGACTTGGAATATTTTAGGGTATTTAGAAATATTCTAAAGGATTTTTGAATGACTTTAATAATTTTAAAGGATTTTAAGGGATTTGAAATACTCTAGAGTATTTTAAAAGATTCCAAGAAATTTTAAATAGATTTCAAGGTACTTAAAAATATTTTGAAGGGTTTCAAATAATTAGGGTATTTTAAAATATTTTAATGAATTTTTTTAAGATTTTAATAATTTTGAAGTATTCTAAAAATTCTAGGGTAAATTAAAAGATTCCAAGAAAATTTGATTAGATTTCAAGGAATTTAAATAAATTTTGCAGGGTTCAAAATATTTTAGGGTTTTCAAAAGATTCCAAGGAGTTTCCAATAGATCTTAAGGGATTCAAAAGGATTTTAAATAATTCAAAATATTATATGGTATTTAAAAATATTCCACGGAATTTTTTAATGGTTTTTGATAATTTCAGAGGACTTGATATATTTTAGGGTATTTCAAAAGATTCCAAGAAAGTTTAAATGTATTTCAAGGAATTTAATTGGATTTTGAAGGTTTTAAAATATTTAAGGGTTTTTCAAGATTCCAAGAAATTTTTAATAGATCTCAAGGGATTTAGAAGGATTATAAAGGATTTGGAATATTTTAGGGTATTCGAAAAAATATTCCGAAGAATTTTCAAATAATTTCAATAATTTTTAAGGATTTGAAATATTTTAGTGTATGTAAAAGACTCCAAGAAATTTTGAATAGATTTTTAGGGATTTGAAAATATTGTAAAGGTTTCAGAATATTTTAGGGTATTTAAAAAAATACCAAGAAATTTTGTACACGTTTTAAGCCATTTAAAAAGCTTTTAGAGCATATGAAATATTTTAAGTTATTTCAAATGATTTTAAGGATTTTTTTCATTGATTTCAACAATTTAAAAGGATAATAAAGGATGTCGAATATTTTAGGGTATTTTAGAAGATTCCAAGGCATTTTCGAAATCTTCAAAGATTTTGAAGGATTTGGAATATTTTAGCTTATTTTAAAATATTTCAAAAAATTTTATACTGATTTTAGTAATTAAAAGGGATTTTAAAGAGTTTGAAATACTTCAGTATATTTTGAAAGATTTTACCGAATTTTTCATTGATTCCATTGATTTTAACGGATTTATAGTATTATAGGTTATTTTTTCAAATTCTAAGGAATTTTAAGAGCTTAAAAAAGTTTAAAAGCCATCAAGGTATTTTAGTAAATTATTCAGGATTTTAGGAAAATATTAAAATTCATAGAATTTTATATTTTCTATTGTTTATATTGTCATTGTTTTTATATTGTTTAATGGATTTTACAGAATTTTTTTACAATTTACATTCGAATTCATTTGGAATTTACCTTACGTTTTTATAACTGGTTCTGATTTTTTTTGCATTCTATAAAATTCTGTTAAATTGTTTCAATTCCCCTGAATTCTTATTGAATTAATTCAATTATACTTGAATTAATGTATTGAAAAAATTTTTGTTTAGTTTTTGTTTACATTTCTTTAAATGCTTTTAAGTTTTCTTGAATTTTCCCGAACTTATTTCAAACTTACTGAATTTGATTAATTTGTTTAATTCACTTGAAATTTTTATCAACTTTATCGAATTCATCTCGTTTCCTCAAAATTCCTCTAAATTCATTTCAACTTAACTAAAATGTAATAGGTTTTTTTCAATTCATTTGAATTCTTTTAGATTCAATTTCAATTGTTTTGAAGTCTTATAATTCGAATTATTTTTTAAATTCCTTTAGATTCAAAGAAATATTAGTCACATTAATAATGTACATTAGTCACTTTCAGTCAATTTTTGGGTCAGGAATTTTGGCAAGGAAATTATGCTAAGTAGCCCTAAAACTCTAAATTAAAATCCATAAATTTACATTTAAAATTGTTATCTTTCATTTAGAAAAGATTTTTCATTAAATATGTTACAAAATTAAAATTTTGGCCTTTAATTATTAATTATATTTGATGTTAGCGTTTTTAGTTTACTGGTTTTTTATTAAAATTTTTTTAAAATATTGATTTCAATCATAAGTTGTGAAAAAATGTTTCTAGCTCCGCTGGGATTCGGACCCAGGTCTTCAGATTGCCCGCTAAGTTACTAAGAGTACTCATTAGCCAAGAGACCGGTAGTCTGAAGACATGGGTTCGAATCCCAGCGGAACTAGAAAAATTTTTTCACAATTTATGAATAGAAATCGCTATTTTTTAAAATAATGATGTGAAACCAGTAGACTGAAGAAGCTAACATTCTGATCAAGGCTGTCGTGCTTTCCGGAAAATTATAAATAAGTTTGATGAGGCGAAACCGGGAAAAATTGCAAATATGAAATAGTGTAATTTCATGCTCACTGGCTCGGATGAAATGAAGATGATGGTTATTGAATGAGTTCAGAAAAGAAGTGGCAACACTCTTCGCGCTTATAAATCTCGAAGGTAGGCGAATCAGGGGCTCGAATCAGGTGCACTGGTCAATTTAAAACTTCCACTTGTGCAGTCAATTGCCGCTTGGATGGACCGTTGATACTCATTATACATTTTGCATACGATATATCGAACACCGCCCAAATAACCTCACGAAACCACGCCCAATAGCCATTACATCGGTGAGTGTGAAATTGCAAGTAATTATTAAGATAAAGTACCGCACTACACCAAATTTGGAAGCAAGGAAAAAAATTTATAGCTAAACGCATGATATTTATCCTTGATGAGGTCACAAATATTTTTTGAAACGAACCAACTAAGGTAAATGTCCTAGTTTGGGCGACTGTAAGAATTTGTGCGGCGTATTTAGCTTGTAAAGGTACTTTACTTTGATGCTTTTTATGTTGTGAACTGATTAATTAATTATTAACTGATTTTATTAAAAGTCACATTGTCTCAAGGTTATTTAACTAAATATTTGCTATAATTTGTAAAATAAAAGTTTATTTTTTATTCAGAGTACCTTCATTACAATTATATAATTTTTTTCAATGTTTGTGATGTTGTGAAATGAGTTTTTTTATTCAATTTTCAAAATTATACGTACATGTATTTTAATTTTTTTGAAAATAATTATGAAAGGTTATTAATGATTGAAATTTTCAGAAATGAAAACTCAGATTAAAATAATATATGAAGTGATAATTATTTGGATATTTTAATGAAAATATTGGTCCAAGGCTTTTTACGTTGTGAACTAAACAATTGATTATTGACTGATTAATCTTTTTCACAGTATTAAATTACATAAGGTTTAAATTTTAATTTTTCTCTATTAAGTATTATTAATTGTCTATAAATTGTATAATAAAAGTTTTATTATATTTAAAATACACCTATTCCAATTACATAATTTTTAAAATGTTTGTGTTGTAAAATAAGTTTCGGAATTCAATTTTTAAAATTATATGAACATATATTTCTTTTTTTTCTGGAATCAGTATAAAATGTTATTAATAATTCAAATTTTCAGTACTGCAATTTTAAATTAAAAAAAAATATAAATTGAAAATTGTTCAAATGCTTTAATGAAAATAATGTTAAACATTATATCATTATTAGTTTTTTATCACCATTATAGTATTATTAATTAATTTTATACAAATTTAAATTTTCTCAAATTATTTAAAAATATTATTAATAAATAAAATATTCATAAATGAAAGTTAAAATAAAAACTATATATATATATATATATATATAAATTACAAATTATTAAAATGCTTCAATGAAAATAATTAGTTAATGCTTTTTATGTTGTGAACTAATTCTATTAAAACTTATATCTTCTAGACTTATTTTTAAAAGTTAATAATAAATCAAATTTTCATAAATGAAAGTTCAAATAACAAGAATATATATTAAGCAGAAATTATTTTATTGTTTTAATGAACATTATAATTTAATGCTTCTTATTTGGTGAAAAAGTTCATTAATTATTAGCTGATTAATTTTTTCTCGATATTGCATTAAAGATTAAAATTTAGTTTCTAGAAAATTAAGTAACATAAATTGATTATTTACCTAAAGGTCATATAATTGAATATCAGATATAATTTTCATAATAAAAGTTTATTTATATTTAAAATACCCGTATTTCACTTACATTATTTTTCAAATGTAGATGATGTTGTAAAATGAGTATCTAAATTCAATTTTCAAAATAATATGTCTGTGTGATTCAATTTTTTCCGGATTTTAATTTAAAAGGTTATTAATAATTCAAATTTAAAAAAAAATATTGTAAAAATGATTTAAATGCTTCAATAAAGATGATTATTTAATGCTTTTTATGTTCTGCACTATTTCATTATTAGCTGGTAAATTTTTTTTCACAATATTAAATTAAATAAAGATGTAAATGAATATGGGCTATGATTTGCATAATAAAAGTTTTTTATTTATTTAAAATATCTTTATAACAATTATATAATTTTTTTAAATGTTTAAGATGTTGTGAAATGATTATCTGAATTCAATTTCGAAAATAATATGGATATACATTTTTTTTTACATTACTTTCGCAAAACTTTTCAAGAGTTTGGAAATCATTTTAAATTTTCTTTAGAAAATAATTAAAAGAAAATTATTTCGAATTTTTTTAGTTACCTTAAGAAAAATTTGTTATTCTCTTGAAACCTTTTAAAAATCTTAAGAAGCTTCTAAATTTTTTTCAAAATCTTTTAAAATCTGTGTTATTTAAAAAAATTTCTTAATTATTTTAATCTCTGCAAAACTTCTAACCCTATGAATATTTTCTGAAATTATTATGAGTTTTTTTCTTAAAAACAACAATTTTAGAAATATTTTTTAATATTTTTAATTTTTTTTAATTTTCTTCGAAATTTTTAAAATTTTACATCTTTTTAATTTTCACTCTTTTGCGAAATTGTAGATCATTTAAAATGTTTCCAAACCTTTCCAATTTTTCTTTTAGAATCAATTTTTTTAAATCAAAAATCATTTGAAATTTCATAAACCTTAGGGAAATTTTAATATTTTCTTGAAACTTTTTTTTCTCTTTGTCTTGTTGTTTCAAAGTCTTCAAAAATATCTCTTGAAATAGTTCAGGTTTTCTATATTAAATTCTGTAAAATTCAAAAATGGTATATCTTTCAAATTTTTCTTAAAAATTTTAAAAAAACTTTTGAAGCATTTGTAAATCTTTTTAATTTTTCTTAATTTTTCCAAAAAAAAAACCATTTCAAATTTTTTCAAAAACCTTAAAAAGATTTTGTTATTCTTTTTAAATGTCAAAGGATTTTAAAGATTTTAAGTTATTTTAAAACATTCCAAAGAATGGCAGGAGTTTTGTTTCAAATAATTTTATAACGTTTAATATTTGGAAAATTTTATATTATAGATTTTAGAATACTTTATGTTTTCAACATCAGAAATCTGTTAAAAAGTCGATTTTTTTTGGCTGTATTTAACTATTCAAAAATTTGTTTATTTTGTTAAAAATTAATTTTTGTTATACAAAAAATTTAACTTTTATTTTCATTTGAAATTGTATTTCTTTTAATTAAAATTTCATTTATTTTGTTAAAATTCTCGATTAAAGGTGAAATATGTTGTTAAAAATTTATTTTTCTGTTTACAAATTCATTTTTTTAACTAAAAATTTAATTATTACTTTTTTTTTGAAAACTCAACTCTTTGGTAAAAATTTATCCTTGTATTGTTTTAAAGCTCTTGTAAAACAAAAAATAATTTTAAGTTTTACTATTTTGTTAACTGTTTATTATTTCAAATATTTAAATTTTGGAATTGATATAATTATTTGCCTCCGGCAAGCTACAACTTCATTCGAACGGATAATCACCACAATCTATTATTTATTAACTATTAATTATTACTTAAAAACACTTGAAATAAAAGTACCAAATAAAGTAAAATGTACTAATACTCAATATATAATATAATAATCTAATATATAAATAATACTGAATAAAAATAAAATAAAAATACTAAAAATAAAAATACTTTAAAAAAACTTAAAATTAACTATTACTTTTCGTTTGAAAACTCAACTCTTGCGTTAAAAATTTATCCTTGTGTTGTTTTAAAGCTCTTGTAAAACAAAAAATAATTTTAAGTTTTATTATTTTGTTAAATGTTTATTATTTCAAATATATAAATTTTGGAATTGATATAATTATTTGCCTCCGGCAATCTACAACTTCATTCGAACGGGTAATCACCACAATCTGCTAAAGCAAGATATTTTATAGCCGAAATATTTCTCCTTGCTCAGCGCAAAGATGAAAAATGTTTCCAATTGGTAGAGTACTTTGAAGCAGCATTTTGTGATTACGTAGATAGGTATCTTTTTGGCGTTTTCGGAATGCAGTTTTGATTTATTTCGACACAGATCGTATCTCAGCAACTTCAGCGATGTGTCGCTTTCTCGAATTCGTTCTCGTTCCTTCTCTCTTTATCCCTCTTATTACCACTGTGGTCGAGTGATCGTCTTTATCACTATGCGTATAATTGATTTGCGATCGACGTGGGCGAATCTTGTTGCGATCGGTAGAAAGCCGTTATTCATGTCGGCACTCAACAAATAGTATAAATACATACTTATTATCATATATCCGTGTAATCCACATTTAATCCGTTATAATCCGCTTGCAATTTTGATATTATCCACTTGGAATCCAATATACTCTATTTGTAATCCAGAGTAATACCAGTATTCTGTGATTATCCACTTTTAAGTCGGCATAATCCACTTCTCATCAGATGTAATCCACTTTTAATTCCAAATACAGTAGTAATAATTCAGAGTAATCCATTCTAATCTGAAGTAACGCAAATTTAATCTATAGTAACCCACTTGTCATTGGACAAAATCCACATTTAATACATTATAATCCACTTGAAATCCAAAATAATCCACTTTTAATCCAATATGCTCCATTTGTAATCCAGAATTATGCCACTATTTCGAAAATTTTCACTTTTAAGTCGATTAAATCCACTTGTCATCAGTTGTAATCCACTTTTGATTCCAAATACAGTAGTAATGATTCAGAGTAATCCATTCTAATCTGAAGTTACGCAAATTAATTATATAGTAACCCACTTGTCATTGGACAAAATGCACATTTAATCCATTATAATCCACTTGAAATACAAAATAATCCACTTTTAATCCAATATGCTCCATTTGTAATCCAGCATTATGCCACTATTTCGAAAATTTTCACTTTTAAGTCGATTTAATCCACTTGTCATCAGATGTAATCCACTTTTGGTTCCAAATACAGTAATAATGATTCAGAGTAATCCATTTTAATCTAAAGTTACGCAAATTAAATCTATAGTACCCCACTTGTAATCGGACAAAATCCACATTTAATCCGTCATAATCTACTTAAAATCTAATAAAATCCACTTAGAATCCAATATACTCTATTTGTAATCCAGAGTGATACCAGTATTTCGTGATTATCCACTTATCATTCGGAATAATCCACTTGTCATCAGATGTAATCCACTTTTGATTCCAAATATTTCACTTGTAATTCAGAGTTATCCATTCTAATCTGGAGTTATGCAAATTTAGTCCACAGTTATCTAATTGTAATGCGCCATAATCCACTTGTAATCCGAAATAGTTCACTTGTAATCCAGTATACACTATTCTTAGTCCAGGGTAATAGCAGTATTTTGTTACTATTTATAAATTAATATTGATGATTAATTTATTCTTATCTAGAGTTATGCAGTTTTAATCCGCGTTAATCCATTTGTGATCCGATGTATTCTACTTGTAATTTAATATGCTTCATTTCCAATTTAGAGTTATTCTAGTATTTAAAAAATTTTCACTTTTAAGTCGATGTAATCCACTTGTCATCAGATGTAATCCACTTTCGGTTCCAAATACTCCACTTGTGATTCAGAGTGATCTATTCTAATCTGGGGTTATGAAGATTTAATCTATAGTAACCCACTTGTAACCGGACAAAATCCACATTTAATCCGTTTTAATCCACTTGCAATCCGCTATGATCCATTTGGAATCCTATATACTCTATTTGTAATCTAGAGTGATACCAGTATTTCGTGATTATCTACTTTTAAGTCGGCGTAATCCACTTCTCATCAGATGTAATCCATTATTGATTCCAAATACTCCACTTATGATTCAGAGTCATCCGTTCCAATCTGAAGTTACGCAAATTTAATCTATAGTCACCCACTTGTAATCGCACAAAATCCACATTTAATCCGTTTTAATCCACTTGCATTCCGCTATAATCCATTTGGATTCTAATATACTCTTTTTGTAATCTAGGGTCATAATAGTATTTCGTTAGTATCTCTAAATTAATATCTATTAACAATCTATTCTAATTAAGAGTTTTGCAGTTTTAATCAACATTAATCCACTTGTAATCCGATGTATTCCACTTGTAATCCAATATGCTTTATTTGTAATCCAGAGTTATGCCAGTATTCTGAAAATTTCCACTTTTAAGTCGATGTAATCCACTTGTCATAAAATGTGATCCACTTTTAAATTCCAAATACTTCACTTGTGATTAAGGGTCATCCATACTAATCTGGAATTATGCAAATTTTATCTACAGAAACCCACTTGTAATCGGACAAAATCCACATTTAATTCGTTAGTATCCACTTGCAATGCGCTATAATCCATTTGGAATGCAATGTGCTCCATTTGTAATCCAGAGTTATGCCAGTATTCCAGAAATTTTCACTTCTAAGGCAATGTAATCCACTTGTCATTAGATGAAATCCACTTTTGATTCTAAATATTCCACTTGTAATTCTGAATACTGCACTTGTAATTCTGAATATTCTACTTGTAATTCTCAGTAATCTATCCTTATTTAGGGTTATGCAGTTCTAATCCACATTAATCCATTGGTATTGCGATGTATTCCACTTGTTATCCAATATGCTCCATTTGTAATCCAGAGTTATGCCAGTTTTCCGAAAATTTTCACTTCTAAGTCGATGTAATCCACTTGTCGCCAGATGTAATCCACTTTTGATTCCAAATACTCCACTTGTGATTCAGGGTAATCAATTCTAATCTCGAGTTATGCAAATTAAATCTATGGTGACCCACTTGAAATCAGACAAAATCCACATTTAATCCGTTATAATCCACTTGCAATCCGTCTAATCCACTTGGAATCCAATATACTTTATTTGTGATCCAGAGTGATACCAATGTTCCGTGATTATCCACTTTAAGTCGGCATAATCCACTTGTCATCAGATGTAATCCACTTTTGATCCCAAATACTCCACTTTTAATTCAGAGTATTCCATTCTAATTTGGAGTTATGCAAATTTAGTCCACAGTTATCCACTTGTAATCCGCCATAATTCACTTGTAATTCGAAATATAATATGATATTTAGATAGAAACATAATATTTAGATACACCTTTTTTTTAATTTTTACTTTTATTTCTAAAAATCTGATTTATTAGTAAGCTTTTATACTAATTTCAAAAAGGATTAAAAAATATTCATAGATAATTTTAAAATTTAAATTCAGACCCATTTCACAACATCAGACACATTTGAAAAATTATATATAAGTGACATTCCAGTAATTATTCAATTTATGTTACTTAATTTTATAAAAACTAAATTTCAATCTTTATTGTATGTAATATTGTGAAAAATTATTCAACTAACAATGAATTCATCTTTTTGTAAAAAAAAGAAGCATTTAACTATTTCCATCAAAACATTCAAATAATTTTCACTTAATAAGTGTTTTCATCTTTCATTTATAAAGATTCGATTTATCGATAACCTGTTAAACTAATTTTAGAAAATAGAATCAGTTAATAATTAAGTAATCAGTTCGCAACATTAAAGAATCAAACTATTATTTTCATTGAAACATTAAAGTAATTTGTACTTGAAATTTTTTTAACTTCAACTTTTATTTATAAATATTTAATTTATTAATGAGATTTTTAAATGATTTTAGAAAATTTGAGTTTTAAAAGAATAAATTAATAGTAATACAATAATAATAAATGTTAATAATAAAATGAGTTTCAACATTATTTTTATTAAAAAATTTGTATAATAAAAGGAATAAAATCAGAGAAATGATCAGAAAAAATTGATTTAATTTAAATAATTTTCAATCAATATATTTATAAAAATTTTCAATTGCATAACCTTAAATTTCAGTAATTAATTAACCTTTTATACCAATCACAGAAAAAATTAAACATATGTTTTATAATTTGGAAGTTTAAATTATTATAAAATTATTATTATTATTTCAACACATCGCAAACATTTAAAAAAATTATATAATTTCATTGAAATATTTAATTACATAACCTTAAAGTAAATAATACATTTACATTTAAAAAATTTCATAATTATGAAAGAGGTATTTCAAATAAAAAATAAACTTTTATCATACAAATAATAGCCAATATCAAATTACAGAATCTTGAGGCAAATATCCGATTTACGTTCAGCATAAAAAGCATTAAAGAATAATTTTTATTGAAATACTCAAATAATTTTTACATTACATTTTTTTCTTTATTTAAAGTTGCATTTAAATACATTAAATTTATAATTAACTTTAAAAATAATTTTAGAAAAAATTAAAATACATGTACATATTAATTATTCATACAACAGAAAAAGCAGTCAATAATTAGCATATCATAGCAACATTCAAATAATGTTTACTTTATATTCTTCTAAAAATTTCAATTAGCCATAACCTTTTAAACTAATTTCATACAAAAAGTAAAATATATGTTAATATAATTTTCAAAACAGAATTCTGATAGTTATTTCACATCACAAAAAATTACAAAAATTATTTAATTGGAAAAAAGTTATTCTTAACATAAATAATTTTTTATTTTACAAATTATAGAAAATATTTAATCGCATAACCTTAAAGTATATAATAAATTTACGTACTTCATTCAAAAAATTAACATTTATTCTTTATCTAATTTAATATTGTGAAAAAAATACTCAGTTATTAATTAATTTAGCTGATTACAACATAAAAGGTGGCGCTGCGAACTTAAAAAATTTTGACATTATGAAGTATATACCAGTATTTGGCCAGCTTTTTTGATTTGTAACTACTGTGCAGTGGGCAGATTTTTTTAAACAAGAAATTTAATTATTCCAGTTTTTACTGTAAATTTAGCTTTCTAGGTCGGAAATTCATGTATTTTTGTGAAAATTCTAACGTGAAAACTCATCTATGGTTGTCAATTTCTTTTTTTTTTGGTAAAAATTAATTTTTCAACTCAAAACTTAACTATGCCATTTTTGATCGTAAATTGATCACTTTCAGTTGAAAATTTAACTATTTAATTGAAAATTTGTGTATTTAAAAAAAATTCATTTTTTCGTTGAAAAATTAATCTTAATTAATCAATTAATTATTAATTATTTTATTATTATTATATATTATATTATATCTTGGACTACATTTTTAGGAGTTGTTGTTGTAGTTGATGCAGTAATTGTTTTCGTAGTTGTTGTGTTAGTTGCACTGGTAGTTGTTGTTGTAGTAATTGTAGTAGTAGTAGTTGTTGTAGTTGCTGAGGTTGCGGTTGTTGTAGTAGTTTTTCATGTGTGGCTGTAGTTGTTGTATTAGTGATAGTAGTATTTGTTGTTATAGTAATTGTTGTTAGTCTTGTAGTTGTAGTTTATTTAGTAGTAGTACTGGTACTAGTATTAGTAGTAGTTGTTGTAGTTGCTGAAGTTGCGGTTGTTGTAGTAGTTTACGTTGATGTGTGGTTGTAGTAGTAATTGTAGTAGTAATTGTTTTTGTAAAAGTAATTGTTGTTGTAGTGATTGTTGCTGGTCTTGTAGTTGTAGCTTATTTAGTAGTAGTAA
>JAUELO010000292.1:2119686-2138995 GCA_032357855.1 Amphibolips quercusostensackenii | reverse complement strand
CTAGTGTTAGTAGTAGTTGTTGCAGTTGCTGATGTTGCGTTTGTTGTAGTTGTTGTTGTTGATGTGGAGTTGTAGTAGTTGTATTAGTAGTAGTTGTTGTTGTAGTAGTAATTGTTGTTGTAGTAATTGTTGTTGGTCTTGTAGTAGTAGTTTATCTAGTAGTAGTACTAGTACTAGTGTTAGTAGTAGTTGTTGCAGTTGCTGATGTTGCGTTTGTTGTAGTTGTTGTTGTTGATGTGGAGTTGTAGTATTTGTTGTTGTAGTAGTAATTGTTGTTGGTCTTGCAGTTGTAGTTTATCTACTAGTAGTAGCAGTGGTACTAGTGTTAGTAGGTGTTGTTGTAGTTGTTGTTTCAGTTATAGATATTTTAGTTGTTGTTATCGTTTTTTTTATGCGATCTCAAATTATCGTATTTATCACATTGCGTATAATTGATTTGCGATCGACGTGGGCGAATCTCGTTGTGATCAGTAGAAAGCCGTTATTTATGTCCATAGTCAACGACTAGTATAAATCCATACTTATTATATGCTGGTCTGGCAAATGGCTCTGGAGTGCATTCAGCATCGGTTTAAAAATTTGATTGTCGGTTTATCGGTGCTTAGTTTGTATTCCCAAGGTGTGCTGTTTGTCGATGATAATCGTCGTTAATGACTGGAGTTAAATAAACACTTTATGTAACCACACACGCCTCACTGTTAATCGACTGTTTATTTGTAGTTGACATTACTTGGCACTGCAACTATTTGCTGTTGTAATACTCCCTGCAAGTGTTGGAGATTTTTACTGCAATTTGTCGAGTTCGGATTTCTCACTTTTTTCTCTATTCTTATCCGTCTTTCTGCTTAAAAGAATTCTTCTTTTTTTCTCCTTTTCACAAAAATATTTTCACTTTTTTATTACTTTTTCGCTTAAATGCAAACTTGATAATTAGAAGAAAATCAGAAAATACAACTATTTTTGATCAAAAGTTAATTATTTTTTATTAAAAAATCTAATATTATGTTTTTGATTATAATTTTACCTATTTTATTTCAAAATTTCACATTTTGTTTTTGCTTAAAAATTGAACTATTTTTGTATAAATTTGATTTCTTTTCGTAAAAAATGGAACTGTTTAGTTGAAAATTAATCTATTTTGTTTAAGACTTTGACTTTTTTGTTGAAAACTTTTTTTTGATTGCATTCAACTGTTTTTTATTTAAATTAAATTCTTTTTTGGTTGGAATATCAACTATTATATTTTTCGTTAGAAATTCATTTTTTTGTTAATTATTCAGCTTCTTATTTGATAGTTAAACTATTAAAATAACAATTAATTGTCTTTGTTGAAGATTTATCATCTTTGTTAAAAATTTGACAATTTTGTTGAAAATTATTTTTTTTTTTGGCCGAGACTTTATTTCTTTAAACTGAAAATGTAATTGTACTATTTTTGGTAGAAAATTGATGCTTTTCATTGTACATTGATCGGTTCTAGTTGAAAAATTCACATCTTTTGTTGGAAATTTAACAGTTTTTTTAATTAAATTTGTCTTTCTGGCTTGAATATTCAACAATTAATAAAAAAATAAAAAATTAGGTTCAAAATGAATTTTTTCGTTAAAAATTTATATTTAGTTTGAAGTTAAAGTAGTATGTAGAAACATTGCTTTTTGGCCTTTAAATTCATGCATTTTGTTCGAATTTTCTTTTTTTTTTTAAGCAAGTTAATCTTCTTAGTTCAAAATTTATCTTTTTATTAAAACTTGAATTTTACTTTTTGGAAATTCATATTTTTAGGTCGAAAATTCAACTGTCTTGTAAGGAATTCGTCTTTTATGCTGGTAACTTCATATATTTTGTCGAAAATTCGTCTTCTGGGGTAGAAAACTAACTTTCTCGGTGAAAAATGCATGTTTTTGATAAAAACTTTTTATTTTTGAAGTATCTATACAACTAAAAAAAAATCAGATACTTGCACCGAAAATTATTTTATCGAAAATTTTTTTTTATGGTTGAAAATTCAACTACTTATTTAAAAGTTTAACTACTTTGTTTGAAATTTCTGATTTTTCAGATTGACCTAGTTTGTTGAAAATTAAATAATTAAAAAAAAAAATTTTCATGCTGAAAATTAATTTTTTTATTTGAAAATTTATCTATTATATTTTCGCTTAAAAATTTATTATTATAAATAAAAAATTTATTTATTGTGTTTAAAATTCGTTTTTTTGTGGGTAGAAAATGATTTTTCTTTTCTTAATAATTCTTATTTGTCGGAGTTCAAATAGTTGAAAATTAATTTTTTTTTTTAATGAAAATGATTTTTTTAAACTGAAAATTAAACTATTTTATTTTTAGTTCAAAAATTATAGTTTTTAGTTAAAAATTTAACTTTTTGGCTAGAAGCTTATACATTTATTTGAAAATTCGTCTTTTGGTAGAAAATTAATCTTCTTTGTTGAAAATTTATCTCTGTATGTTAAAAATTTATGTATTTGGTTGAAAAATTAACTATTCTGTTAAAAATTGAACTAATTTGTTAAAGTTGGCATTTACGGTTTAAAGTTCAATTGTTTTCCTGAATATTCATATTTTTAGATAAAAAATTAATTTTATTTGGTAGAACATTGTTTACATTTTTAACTCAATATGACGATTTTTTAACTAACATGATGAATCTTTGAACAAAAAAAATGTGATTTTTATAAAAGTAGTTGAACTTTTAGTTCAGTTGTAGAATTTAAAAAAATATAATGTTTGATATTTAAACAAAAAAATATTATAATTTTAAATTAAGAACAGTTTAATTTCATTAAAAGGACGAATTTTTAACACAGCGTTGAATTTTTAACCACAAAATAATAATTTTTAACAAAAAAATGAACGTTTCCTAATTTAATTCAACTTTAAACTCAGTTTAATTTATATTTGATGTTTTGATCTTTATAAAACTTGGAAGTATATAAGTAATTATACTTGACCTTAGTAATTTTTATCTTTTGCTCCTTCATTAATATTTAAATATTATCATAGGATCAATAGACAAAGAAAAACTAACATGAAATATAATTTTTTGACTAATTAGTTAAATTTTTAACCAAAAAAGATTTTCTCAGTCAAGAAACGAAATTTTAACCAAATTGTTAAATTTTTGAGCCAAAAAGAGGAATTTTCTACAGAACAGTTAAATTATCAACCCAAAATTATAAAGTTTAAAAAAATGTTTAACAAATAGATCAATTTTAAACCAAAAATATATTGGTATAATCATTTCGGAAAAACGCCCTTATTCATCTAAAATTGAACTACTCACTTCCTGTGATCTAGCATTCTGGAATCACAAAAACACTCAGAGAAATGTAATTTTGTGTGAAAAGGACGTTTTTCGACACAAATATAATTCCCTTTAAATTCAAGCTTAAGAGTATCTTCATTTGGCTACAAAATAATATTTTTACACCAGTCATTATCTTTTTGTAACCAACTTCACCTAATCTTGCTGCTAAGTAATTTTGTGTGAAGAAAAGATATTCACGTGCTCCAAAATAAAACAGACAGTAGGATGCCTTTATTTCGAGACAACATCTCCGAGTGTAAGTGAAACAAAATATCAAAAAGGTGTATCGATACGGTACAAGATTAAGGAAAAGCCTGATTTAGCCAGAAAAAACTTGGACATGAAGTAGAGCAAGCGCAAGAGGAATAAAGGTGTGTGTCGCCTGGAAATGCTTATACATGTGCAAAAGAGTGGAGAGTGCACCTGCT
The DNA here is from genome assembly GCA_032357855.1 of Amphibolips quercusostensackenii. Lineage (NCBI taxonomy): Eukaryota > Metazoa > Arthropoda > Insecta > Hymenoptera > Cynipidae > Amphibolips > Amphibolips quercusostensackenii. The sequence continues at coordinate 2,135,245 of JAUELO010000292.1, read as the reverse complement.
GACTCGGTTAACACTTTACACTACAGAATCGACTCTCTAATTGCCTTCTCGAGCCAGAGTCAGAATCCCAACTTCGAGTCTAGTGACTAGCACACTAAGTGTAGCGCGTGCTCAGAAGCCTTTTCTCTCTTTCTCCGAGGTTTGTTGCTTTGGGACTGGACAAATATTTACTATCGCTTGAAAGCCACTCGAACTTGTACGATATAGACGGATAGATTCGGGGAAAATGTCACATCCTCCTTGAATATCAAAAGTTTAGAGAGTAGACAGAGTTCAAGTGTTTGATATCTATACTATTCACCCGTTCGTGTTCTCTTCAAAATTATGTAAACATAGAGACTTGATTCCTGTGTTTTGTTTTGCTCCCAAGTTGGAAACTCGGTATTGGAGAATTTAAAAGAAAAAACAGCAGCGGGCGGTAACCACTTACCAACAATAATAATGAGTATCATGTTGGACAGCTGAATATATTGATCCTCAAGAATGGAGCTGTAAAACGTTTTTAGGTAGCAACTAATTAACCAGTTTAAAAAAATATCTTTGTAAATGATACCTGTTATTCGTTGTGGAAGGTGTGGCAATATGAGAAGTTGTGAGCGGGTTATGACATGATGATGTAGGTCTAAGTTTGCATGTAAATTCTCGCTGCCGTCGACTTAAACTAAAAGAGGGATCTTTCCGACACATGTACGCGTTGCCTTGGCAAATCCGTAGCCAGAGATGAAGCCCCGGCCTCATTACCCCGACCAAGCAAGCTTATTCAACAGACCGCAAAGAGGGCAAAGCGGGGCGAAGTGGATATCTTGCGGCTTACGTTACTGCTTATACGTAGCCTAAGAACGTGCCTGGATATTAGGTACTAAGGCAGGATTAGGTGGACAGGCAGTTAGGCAGGTAGGTGGATAGCGCAACTGCGAGTTATGAAATATATCGCCTGTTAGAGAATGACAATGTCTCGAGCCTTAACGCGAACATGATTATGCTATACCGGATTGACAAACAAGGAAATAACGCATTACTAAAATTTTCCTGCACGTAACTGTAGATCGCGAATTCTGGATTTTTCCTCTTCTCATTGGACTTTATCCAAATCAGGATAGTAGCAGGAGAGGTCTTGGTTTCAATCAGATCGATGCAAGCATTCTCTACAAAGCTTACTGAATTGTTAATGCAACTTGAGGAACATGGAACATTCTGAGAAGTGACCGCAAGGGTTTCTATATTGCACTTAGTGTGGATGGATCAATAAGTAGTTAACCGGCTCTTCCCTTCATGCACCTGCCCGACTTGCTAGTTGAGCGAATGAAGCAGACCGAAGCTTAGATCAAATTTTAAATGTCACAATTCAGATGGTTTTATCTTTCAGATGGTTCCACGTACCATCCATAATTTTTTCTTTGAAGTTAGGAAGACTTTCATTTTATGATAAGCTTCACAAACCACAGGTGATCAGAATCTCTATCAAGATGATCAAATCTTTTTCTTATGTGTAGTTTATTTTTTGTTTAGCAAATGGCCAGCACTAAACGGATAATCCAATCGTCCAACTTAGCGATAATCAAATAGTCAAATCTGGGATTGTAAATATTTTGACCATCTGCAGATTCTTAACTTGCAAACCAAATTAGTTGAAACCACTTGTTGATATTTCGAGCATGTGTGGAAAGAGAAAAAAATTAGGAAAACATGATGGGGAGTGGATGAAGCGTTTTTATTATACTATTCAAACATTTGTTTTGATTTATATAATCTTGAATGCTTCTAATTGAATAATCCTGACCTGCATCCCTAGCATGGTACAAAAACGAAACATGCTCGCATCCCATCAATTTCCCTGTAGCAGCGTTTCCCAAACTTTTTTCAAAATTTCTGGGTCGCCACCCTCAATTTTTTTCACAATACTGTAACCCAAAGAGGACGCTGGACAGCTTTCCGCGCAACCTTCCTATTTTTAGAAAATTAGAAACGGTTTATATTTAAATATAAATGTCTCTTTTATCAGTGGAGATATAAACCGATTTTCATGAACTTTTTTTTCATTTTTTTTTAAATTACATCACGAAATTCAAGTAACTAATTAAAATTTAATTGAGCCATTTCTTTAAATTTTAAGTTATTGTAGCAGGTCCTCATCTCATAACAATGAAAAGGTCATTCATCTGCTCGCAGCGGGGAGCCTGCCACGAAGCCTACCGAGCTACTTTAAGAATCACTGCCCTATAAAAACATCAACGGATTAGGCAAAGGACAACAGTGCATATCTCAGATCTAACAATGGTCCAAAATAAAAATCTAACGTCCCAGCTTCATTTTGATAGACTTACTTCAGTATTATGAGAATTTTAGTGAAAGTTGATTTTTCTAATAATTTCTCGCGATGAGGGGATCTGTGGATAAATGAGAAGATTTCTCCATTCACTTTACAGCGTCCCGTCATTTCACGCGCACGCGTGCCAAACGTAATTCAAATGAGCGCAATTTGTAAATTTCTTCGGAACTGCTCAACGTGGGAATATCCTACTTTCGACGTTCCTTAAATTGGATACTGCCTCGATAGCTTTATCTACCATAAATAGGAAATGGTATGTCGGCTAGGTTATATAAATGTAAATTTAAGCGGTCTTGACTGGGCCAGTGTCTATAGCAATTCGCAATTTGCAATTTTACTTGTTGAATTCGAGCCGCCTATAAAAAGCCATACATAAGTTACTGTTTTTTTTATGAATAAATAAAGTAGTTCAATTTTCAGAAAAGAAGTTGCATTTTTATCAAACAAGATAAATTCTCAACAAAAAATGTAATTGGTTATATGTCAACTGAATAAAGGATTTTCATTTTAAATCAGAAACAGTTGAGTTGAACCAAAGAAGATGGCTTTTCAGTAAAATTGTTGAATCGTCAACCAAAACATGTACACTTTGATAAAACAGTTGGAATTTTAACAACAAAATGTGAAATTTTTATTAAAAAAAAGATGAATCTTAAAATGAAAAAGATGAATTTTTAACAAAAGCTATTAATTTTCTATTAAAAAAGATAGATTTTCAACATAAGACACAAATTTTCAAACAAATTGTTGAATTTTTAACTCGAAAATGCGAATTTTCAATAAAAGAGTTAGTTTACAACCAAATAGATAATATTCGATTGAAAAAATTAATTTTTAAACAAAAAAAGTGTTTACCACAGAAGGGTTAAATTTTCAACCCAGGAAATGACTTTTCAACTAAAATTATGAATTTTTAATTAAAAAGACAATTTTGTATCAAACAAGTTTAAGTTACGAACAAATAGATGAATTTTTAAAACGCAAATACAAATTTTATACAAATAAGTTTAATTTTTAACAAAAAAGTTGAATTTTCAACAAAAAAGTTCATTTTGAAGCCAAACAGACTAATTTTGAATAAAAAAATCAAATTTTTAATAAAAAGGTTGGATTTGTAACGAAACTGTTGAATTTTCAAAAAAGAAGCTAATTTTCAACCAAATAGACCATTTTCGATTAAAAAATTTATTTTTAACCAAAAAAAACGAACATTCATCAAAGAAGTTCATTTTTCAAAGAGACGAATTTTCTCCTAAAATTATTGAATCTTCAACCAAAAAAATAAATTTTTAAGAAAGTAGTTTAACTTCCTACCAGAAAGTTGCATTTTCAACTAAACAGATTGATTTGTACAAGAAAGACAAATTTTTAACAAAATACATAAGTTTTCAACAAAGCAGTTAAATTTGCAACAAAAATTATTAGTTTTCTATAAAAGAGATGAATTTTTAACAGAATACATTAATTTTCAACCGAATAGTTAAATTTTTAACTAAAAAGGATTGTGTTTTACTTTAGAATAAGAAGAATTAGGTTTTCAATTAAAATTTGTAATGTTTGACAAAAAACTCAAATTTGCAACAAAATAGTTAAATAATGAATCTTGAACTAGAAAAACAAATTTTTAACAAAGTTTAACTCATGACCAAATAATTAAATTCTTTAACAAATTGTTGAATTTTCGACCACAAAATTAAAATTTTTTATAAAATAGTTAAATTTTTAACCTGAAAATGTCAATTTTCAACAAAACTATTCATTTTCAAAACCATAATTTTAAACCGAAAAATTTAAGTTTCAACGTAATTGTTGCTTTTTCAACTAAATAAGATAAGATTTCTACCTGAAAAGTTGAATTTTTTGACAAAAAAACGAACGAAAAAACAAATTAAAAAAAATGTTGAATTTTCAAACGAAGATGAATTTTTATCCAAAAAGAAATTTTTTGTAATTAAACTGTTCAATTTTCATCAAAGAAGATAATTTTTAACAGAATTAATCATTCCCGATTTAAAAAATTAATGTTCGACCAGAAACAAACTTTTCCCAAATTATTTACATTTTTTTATCAAAGAAACGAAGTCTTCTACAAGAATAATGAATCTTCAATTGAAAAAAATATATTTTTTAAAAAATTAGTTCAACTTTCAATTAAAGAGTCAAATTTTTAACTAAAAAAGATCAATTTTCACCTGAAAATGAAAAAATTAGGTTTTCAATTGAAATTTGTAATTTAAACGAAAAAACTCAAATTTACAACAAAATAGTTAAATATTGAATCTTCAACTAGAAAAACGAATTTTTATTCAAGTTTAACTCACAACCAAATAGTTAAACTTTTTACCCAATCTTACCAACTTTTCAATACGAAAATTAAAATTTTGTATAAAATAGTTAAATTTTTAACCTGAAAATGTGAATTTCAAACAAAAATATTTATTTTCAGAACCATAATTTTCAATCGAAAAATTTAAGTTTCAACAAAATAGTTGCGTTTTTAACCAAATAAGATGAAATTTTTACCTGAAAAGTTGATTTTTTTGTCAAAAAAACAAACAAAAAAAAACAAATATTAAAAAAATGTTGAATTTTAAAACAAAACAAGCGAATTTCAAACAAAACAGTTGAATTTTCACCCAAAAAATAATTCTATTTAACCAAACTGTTGAATTTTCAGCAAAGAAGTTAATTTTTCACAGAATCAATTATTTCTGGTTGCAAAAATCAATTTTCTACCAAAAACAAACTTTCATCAATATTATTTCAATTTTTTATCAAGGAGAATTCAAGGAATTCAGAGAATTCAAGGAATTCAGAGAATTCAAGGAATTAAGAGAATTCAACGAATTAAGAAAATTCAAGGAATTAAGAGAATTCAAAGAATTCAGAAAATTTAAGGAATTCAGAGAATTTAAGAAATTCAGAAAATCCAAGGACTTCAGAGAATTCCAGAAATTCAGAGAATTCAAGGAATTTAGAGAATTCAAGTAATTTAGAGAATTCAAGAAACTTAGTGAATTCCTTAAAGTTTTTGAATTCCTTAAAGTTTTTGAATTCCTTAAATTCTCTGAATCCTCTGAAATCCTTGAATTAATTAAATCTTGAATTCAAAAAATTCTAATATTTTTTGAATTCGAAGAATTCTATGAATTTTGAGAATTCTCTGAATCATTAGAATTTTCTGAATTCTTGCAATTCTGTGAATTATTAGAATTCTCTGAATCATCTGAATACTCGGAATACACCGAATAATCTAAACTGCTTGAATTCTCTGAAGTCTTGTACTAGAGTAATGAAACAAAAAAACAAAAAAACAGTTGAATTTTCACCCAAAAAAGAATTCTATTTAACTAAAATGTTGAATTTTCAGCAAAGAAGTTAATTTTTTACAAAATGAATCATTTCCGGTTGAAAAAACTAATTTTTTACCAAAAACAAACTTTCATCAAATTATTCCAATTTTTTATTAAGAAGAATTTAAGGAATTCAGAGAATCCAAGGAATCGGAGAATTCAAAGAGTTCAGAGAATTCAAGGAATTCAGAGAATTCCAAAAATTCAGAAAATTCAAGGAGTTAATAAAATTAAAGGAATCCAGAGCTTTCAGAGAAATCCAAGAATTCAAAAAATTTAGAGAATTCGAAGAATTCAGAGAATTCAAGAAATTCAGAAAATTCAAGGAATTCTGAGAATTCAAGGAATGCAGAAAATATAAGGAATTCAGAGAATTCAAGGAACTTTAAGAATTTAAGGAAATCAGAGAATTCAAGGAATTCAGAGAATCCAAGGACTTCAGAGAATTCAAGAAATTCAGAGAATTTAAGGAATTTAAAGAATTCAAGAAATTGATAGAATTTAAGAAATTTAGAGAATTGAAGGTATTGAAAGAATTTAAGGAATTTAAAGAATTTAAGGAATTTAGAGAATTTAAGGAATTTAGAAAATTTAAAAAATTTAGTGAATTCCTTAAAGTTTTTAAATTCCTTAAATTCTTTGAATTCTCTGAAATCCTTGAAATAATTGAATCTTGAATTCAGAGAATTTTAAGATTTTTCTGAATTCTCAGAATTCTATCAATTCTTAGAATTCTCTTTTTTATTAGAATTCTCTGAATTCTTGCAATTTTGTGAATTATTAGAATTATCTAAATCATCTTAATTCTCCGAATCCACCAAATTAACTAAACTGCTTGAATTCTCTGAATTTTCAGAATTCTCTGAAGTCTTTTACTAGAATAATGAATTTTTCAATTTAAAAAAATTATTTTATAAGAAACTAGTTCAACTTCTAACCAGAGTTAAATTTTTAACTAAACAAGATACATTTTTACCTCAAAATGAATGAATTAGGTTTTTATTAAAATTTGTAATTTTTAACAAAAAAAAATTAAATTTACAGCAAGATAGTTAAAGAATGAATCTTCGAGTAGAAAAAAGAATTCTAATCAAAGTCTAATTTACGATTAAAAAGTTGCATTTTCCACCAAATTGTTGGATTTTCGATACGAAAATTAAAATTGTCTACAAAATAATTTAATTTTTAACCGTGAAATGTCAATTTTTAACAAAACCATTTATTTTCAGAACCATAATTTTTAATAGCAAATTTTTAGTTTTAATGAAATAGTTGCGTTTTTAACTAAAAAAAGATAAATTTGTTACCCAAGAAGTTAAATTTTTGGACAAAAAAACTTTCGAAAATATTAAACAAAATCGTTAAATTTTCAAACTAAACAGGCGAATTTTAAGCAAAACAGTTGAGTTTTCATCTAAAAACGAATGCTTTTTAACCAAACTGTTGAATTTTCATTAATGAAGTTGATTTTTAACAGAATCAATTATTTCCGGTTAAAAAAATTAATTTTCAACCAAAAACGAAATTTCTTTAAATTATTCAAATTTTGTTGGTAAAAGTCGAAGTCTTTCACTAGGATAATGAATCTTCAATACTAAAAATTATTTCTTAAGAAAGTAGTTTAACTTCAGACCAGAGTTAAATTTTTAACCTTAAAAGATGAATTTTGAGCAGAAAAAATTAATAGTTAATATTTCAACTAAAAAAGTATTTTAATTTTTAACGAAAAACAGTTAAATTTATTTGAAAAAGCGTAAAAAAAAAACTTGCATCCTGAACTAAAATAGATGAATTTTCAAACAAACAGTTGCATTTTAACCAAGCAAATTAATTTGTTACCAAGGAAGATTATTATTTATTTTAATTTATTTTCAATGAAATACATTAATTTTTAACCCAATGATTGAATTTTCAAATAAAAAAGATCAATTTTTAACCAAAAATGAAAGAATTAAGTTGTCAGCTAAAAATAGTAATTTTTAACGAAAAATACAAATTTACAACAAAATAGTTAAATTTTTAACCAAAGGTTGATTTTTGACTAAAATGATGAATCTTTAACTAGGAAGTCAAATTTCTCAGGAAAGTTCAACTTACGACCTGATAGTTGAATTTTCTCACAAATTGTTGAACTTTTGACACAAAAATACGAATTTGATACAAAGCAGTTAAAGTTTTAACCTGACAATGTGAATTTTCGACAAAACTGTTTGAATTTTCTGATGAAAAGGACAAATGTTAAACAAAAATGTTTGCATTTTAGTGACAGAGCAAGAAAAGAGGGGAAAGTTTGTAAAGCCTGCGATAAATAAATAAATAGATAAATTTTTTCTGGTTGGTTTCTGATCGATTCTGAATGAATCTATTCAGATTATTACAATTTGCAAATAGGAAAAGAAATGATTTTAGAAATCATAAATTTCTAAAATGGCTAATATTTTATAACACCCTTTGTACAATACTTAAATAAAAGTAGACTTCTTCAAACAAATTAAGGTAAAAATTGTCTGACCTTAATTAAAAGAACTTTTAAAAATATTAATTTGAAAAAAGTATTTAAGATCAAAATAAAATTTGCTTTCTTATGAATAATTGTCTGCACCGAAATCAAATCATGAAAAAAATCAGAATTTTCTTTTAGTGATTGTCACCAGGCTATGCAGAAACTTCTTCAGCCGAAAATAGCGAAGAAGTGAAAGAGTGAAATGACTTAGATTTTCAGCAATTGAGTTAATTTGACAGGAAATTAGATTCTGGAATGAAAGCAAGAGCAGTAACAGCAACAGCAAGAGCAGCAACAGCAACATACTTTCATAATGAATTTCATGAATAAATTGTTGCTGCAAAAATCGCGACTGCCAGTCGGGCCTCATCTGATTCTTTTTAATTTCGCATTCGGATCACGAGCTAGTCGCCACTTACTGCGGTTAACCTGACTAAAAAGAGGCTGCGAAAGGTACGTTGCGAGACGTTGCGGCGCCGCACGGCCACGCCCGTTTCTCAAACGACCAAGCCTTTGTCTCCGACTGCCTGCCTATTAGTTGCACAAATTAGCCATAAAAACGCAGTTTCGTTTAGCTTTGACAGCTAACCGGCCAAGGCGGTCATAAATAACCAAAGCGACAACCTTTTCTCTAACTTTTGGTTTCTGTGAAGCCTACAAACTGCCCTCTTTTGGAAGAACACCATTAAGTATTTGACTAGGCTACTAGACCAGCGCTTCTCAAACTTTTTTTGCATTTTCGTTTTTTTTTTCAAATTACATCACGTAATTCATTCAACTAATTAAAATTTAATTGAGCCATTTCTTTGAAATTGAAGTTATTGTAACAAGCCTTGATCTCATAACAATGAAAGGGTCATTCATCTGCTCGCAGCGGGGAGCCTACCACGAAGCCTACCGAGGTACTCGGACCGAGGTGGCATCCCCCTACCCGGGTTAGGGTACCCTACCGTGGGTCATACTTTGAAAATAGCTGGATTATAGCAATGCTATCAACACGGGTCCTATGCTCTACTGCGCATGCGTCGCTTAAGGCACTTCGAAAGTAAATTTCAAAAAACGGTTTTTATAGTTACTGTTACCGAAAAAAATGTAACTAGTTACCAACTCGTTACTTACTCACAAAAGTAATTTCGTTACCACTATTGTTACCCAAAAATAAAAATTCTGGACAAAAATGTTAAATTTTCAAATCAAACGATAAATTTTCAAATCAGACAATAAATTTTCAAGCAAGAAGATTAATCTTCTACAAAAAGAATTTTCAATAAAATACGTGGATTTTAAACCAAAATCTTTAATTTTTTAACTAGAAAAGACAACTTTTCACAAAAAATGAAAATTTCAGCAGTAAAGATTGATCTTTTACTAAAAAAGAGTTTTAATTTTTAACAAAAAAAGAAACAGCCAAATTTCGGTTGAAAAAATTAATTTTCGACAAAAAAAAGACGAATTTTCAAGAAAATAGTAAAACTTTTAATCAAAAAGATAATTTTTTAAGCAGAAAGTTTCATTTTTTACAAAAAAGACGATTTTTCGACAAAATATGTGAATTTTCAAACAAAATGATTAATTGAGCAACTAGAAAAGACAGCAATTTTTCCCAAAAAATGGAATACTTAGATTTTTTGTTAAACAAATTAATTTTTCAAAGAAAAGAACTCATTTTTACAAAAAAAAAGTATTTTTTAACAAAGTAATTCAATTTCTAACTAAAAAAATTATGATTTAACCAAAAGTTTTATTAGTAAAAAAACTAATTTTTATAAAAAAAAATATTTTCTAACCGAATAGTTCAATTTTTAACCAAAAAATTAAGTTTTACCCAAAAAGTTTTATTTGTGACAAAAAAAATTATTTTTTACCGAAAAAACTAATTTTTCACAAAAAAATAATAGTTAAATTTTCGATTACAAAAATTAAGTATGAACACAAAAATAATTTTCAACAAAATAATTAAATTTTTAGCCCAAAAGATGAATTTTCAAGCAAGAAAATTTATTTTCTACGAACAAGCCAAATTCACGATAAAATAAGTGAATTTTTGAACCAAATCAATTTTCGAGCAAAAAAATTGATTTTTTAATAACAAGACGAAATGTCGATAAAATACTTGAATTTTTGAAACAAATAGTTCATTCTTTTACTAAAAAAAACAATTTCTCACAAAAAATTGAATAGTAAAATTTTGAGTTAAAAATATTAATTTAAAAAAAAACTGATTTCCAACAAAATGCATTATTATTCATTATTAATAATATTGTGCATTGATATTCAAGAAGAAAAATGTTTCTCAACATAATATTTAATATTTCCACCAAAAAATTAAGTTTCAACCAAAAAGTTGTATTTTTAACAAAGCAAATAATTTTTTACCAGAAAAAACTAATTTTTCACTAGAAATAGAATAGGCAAAGTTTCGGTTGCAAAAATAAATTGTCAATAAAAAAAATTATTAGAAAATGTACGTTTGCCACTCAAAATAAAATAGTTGAATTTACAGTTAAAAATCAATTTTCAACTAGAAAAGAAAAACAAATTTTCATAAAAATAATTTATTTTTAATCAAAGAAATTAAATTTTAATTATAAGCATGAATTTTATAAGAAGAAAATTAATATTCTAGAATAGAGCAGCTAAATTTTAAGTAAAAAAAAATGTTCAACTAAAAAGATGAATATTTAACAAAAAAATTAGTTTTCTTTTAGATAAAAACGAATTTTTGACAAAATACATAAATTTGTAAAAAACAAGATAATATTTACACTAAAAATAAAATATTTAAATAATCTGTAAAAAAATTATTTTATTAAAAAACTTATTTTTAACAAAATAGGTTAATTTTTAAATAGGAAGAGATTTTTTAACAAAGAAGATTTATTTTCTATAAAAAAGACAACTTTTCGACCAAATGCATTAATTATCAACCAAATCGTTTAATTATCATTAAAAAAACATGTCCTGCTTACTAAAAACATAATAGTCAAACTTGCAGTAAAAAATTAATTTTCAATAAAAAAATGAATTTTCATTACAATAGTTTGATTTTCAACCAAAGATATCAATTTTTAATGAAAAAGATGAATTTTTGACAAAGAGAATTAATTTTCTGCCGAAAACAATTTTTTTTGCAATTTGCAATCAAATTCATGAATTTGCAACTGAAATGTATACACTTTAACAAAAAATAGAATACTTATATTCCCAGTAAAAAAAATTGTAACCACAGAAAAGAATTTTAAACTAGAATCATGAATATTAAAGAGTTATTGCACTTTTGTTACACTAAGAGGTCCTATTCAAAAGATCTGTAAATGTCTCTTTTATTAGTGAAGATATTAACCGATTTTCATTAACTTTTTTTCATTTTTTTTTAAATTTAATCGCGAAATTTATTGACCTAATTGAAATTTAATTGAGCCATTTCTTCTAAATTTAAGTTATTGTAACAGGTCTTGATCTCATAACAAGAAAGGGTCATTCATTTGCTCGCAGCGGAGAGCCTGCCACGAAGCCTACCGAGCTACCCGGACCGAGGTGGCATCCCCCTACCCAATTTTCAAATAACTGTTTATTTGCTAAAAGTTTTTAACCACTTAAATTCTTGCGGAAATTAGATTCTGAAAGAATGTATTCAATGAATCCGTGTAACGCTGAATAATTTCATTTACGATTACTATTATTAACACAGTAAAGTTCGAGATATCATTTTTTTGAATATTTCAAGTGCACGACTTAACCAACGTAGCAATATATCCGAAAACAAATATCAATAATAATTATTATAATTATAAATCTAAATAATAATAAATCAGGGGATTAATATTCTACATCGCCACATCATTAAAACATTATTACATATGATTTTAAAAATTATATTCTGATTCGATGCTCAGTTCGCAATATAAAAATCATTAAACATGTATTTGCATTAAAATGTTAAGATACTTTTTACGTTATATTTTTCAATTTATTTAAACTTTAAAAAAATTTTAAAAAACAACATTGTACGAAAATAAATCGCTAAATAATTTTAACATAATCTACATATAATATTGAAAATTAAATTCAAATACATACCTTTTTTTTCATGGTTATCTCACCGGTAGATTAAGTACCACTTCTCCATGCTTCAGGAAAAAGTATTTAAAAAATTCAAACTTCGACAAATTTAAGCTTAAAATCTTCTCTTTGAAATGAAATTAAGAAAATAATAAAATATCCACTTGTTCTCGAATTTTAATGAAAAATGTGTAAGTATGCGTCGAATTGACACCTTATGTTAATAACGCGCGGGAAACAGCAGACGAAAGAATGCACTGGAATTTGATAGTCAATAATTGGTCACAACAATTTTAAATAATTATATAATTGTCATAGAGAGATGTGTCTAAAATATAAGTAAACTTTGATTATACATATTATAGCTAATATTAAATTACATAATCTTAGTGTAAATAAACAATTTATGTTACTTAACCAAAAAAATTAAAATCTAATCTTTATGCAGTTTAATATTGCGAAAAAAATGAATCAGTGATTAATAAATCAGTTTACAACATTAAAATCAATGAACCATTATTTTCATTGAAACATTTAAATAATTTCTACTTAATATTTGAATAAAAATTTAAACTATTCATAAAATTTACAACTAATTCCGGGAAAAACTGAAAAATATTTATATATAATTTTGAAAATTAAATTCCAATACTTATTTTACAACATCAAAAACATTGACATAACATTTATTATTGTAGGTTAAGAATTTACCTGTTTTATTGAAAATTCAACTTTTCTGTTAAAAATGCATTACTTTTTATGAAAGTTCAATTTTTTTTTTGTAAAAATTAATGTTATTGTTTGAAAATTTAACTATTTTGTTGAGCATTCGTTTTTTTGGTTGAAAGTTGATTTTTTTACTGAGAATTTACCTATTTCATTTTTTGTTCAAATTTGATCATTTTTAGTTGAAAATTTAACAATTTAGTTGAAAATTCATGTATTTTATTTAAGATTCGTTTTTTCTGGTAGAAAAAATTCATCATCATGATTGAAAATTACACTATTTTATAGAAAGTTCAACTACTTACTGAACAATTAATTTAATTAAAGTTAAAAATTCATCTCTTTAGTTGAAAACTTAACTATTTTGTTGAAAAGTATTTTTTTTTTTATTAAATTTTGGAAGTAATAATTTAACTTTTTTTGTTAAAAATTAATAGTTTTTAGTTTGAAATTGAACTATCTGGTTAAACATTCACTTTTTGTTAAGAATCATATTTTCGCGCTAAAAATTCAAATGTTTTGTGGAAAGTTGTTAAAAATTTTTTGCTTTTTTTGCTTAAAAATTTGTATTTTAAAGTCACAATTTAACTTTTAAATTTTTGGTAAAAAATAATTTTTTTTAGTTTAAAATTTAACTATTTAGTTAAAAATATCACTTTTTGGTAAACAGTAATTTTTCTGGTTGGAAATTCAACTGTTTTGTAAAAAATTCGCTTGGTTTGTTTAAAAATTTTATTATTTTGGTAAAAAATTCAATTATTTCGTTGAAAATTTATATTTTGTGTTTAAAATTCGTCTTTTTAGTCAAAAAGTTAACTTTTTAATCAAAAATTAAATTTTTTTTACAAATTTATATATATTATTAATTATATAATTATATATAATATCAAATTATATATATTAAATCTTTCTTGATTAAAAATTCTACCCTCTGTTGAAAATTTACCTTTTCGGTTTAAACATCTATCTTTGTAAGATTAAAATTCACCTTTTTCGTTAAAAATTCAACATTTCTGTTAAAATTTTGTCTAAAATCCTTCTTTCTTTCGAAAGTTATTATTTTTTTAAATGAAAATTACTTCCCTAAACTGAAAATTCAAGTCTTTCATGTTTGGCTCAAAATTTATTGTTTATTTTTGGGTTAAAAATTAATCGTCTTTAGTTTAAATTTGAACTACTTAGTGAAAAATTTACTTTTTGATGAAAAATCTTATTATTGGTTTAAAGATTCAACTGCTATAAAAAAAATTCGCTTTGTTGATTTGAAAATCGTATTATTTTGGTAAAAAATTCAACTGTTTCGTTGATCATTTATTTTTTTGGTTTACAAATTTAATTTTTTAGGTAAAAATTCACCTATTTGTTTAAAAATTCAACTTTTCTGTTGTAATTTTGTCCAAAATCCTTTTTTTAAATTAGTTTTTTTAACTGAAAATTAATTTTATGAAATAAAAATTAATTTTTAACTGAAAATTCAACTGTTCCATTTTCGAATCAAAATTGATAGTTTTTAATTACAAATTGAACTACATGGCTAAAAATTCATTCATATTATTTAAGATTCCTCTTTTTTGGTAGAAAACTAATCCTCTTGATTGAAAATTCAAAGATTTATTTGAAAGTTGAACTCCTTTTTCAAAAATTAATTTAGTTATAGTTAAAGATTCACCTTTAAAAAATTTAACTATAATATTGCAGGTTGAAAATTAATTGTCTTTAGCGTAGAATTTAACTCTTTAATTAAAAAATTCCCTTTTTAATAAAAAATAATATTATTGGGTTGAAAATTCAACTTCTTCAAAAAAAAAATTCGCTTTGTTTGTTTTAAAGTCATATAATTTTGGTGAAAAATTTAACCATTCCGTTGAAAATTTATATTTTTGGCTTGCATGTTCGTCTTTTTGAGTTAAAGAGACAACTTTTCGGTTATAAATTAAATTTTTTTGCAAATTTATACTTTGGGGTTGAAAATTCATCTGTTTTGTGGATAATTCGTCTTATTGGTTTAAAAATTCAGTAATTTGTTTGGTTTTTTTTGTTTTTTGATTGAAAAGCTGTAACAATTTTAAGTATTCTTTTGTACTCTAATGAACATATATTTCGTGTAGAAGATTTTTGTGTAGACTTAACTGAAAGGAAATTTCAGAAGGAAACGAGTTTCTTTGAAGTTCCTAAACTGTGTGAAGGATACTCTTTACGAGAATTTTTTGTTAATTTTGTTCCTAAAGCACGTAACTTGCCAGTTGATAAGGAAGAGTGTTCCTAAATACAAATTTCTGCCTTACCTACATCGAGAACGTTTTACGGCTTAAGTGGTTCATGTCCATGCCAAGTTTCTAGAATGTTCTAGACATTTGGCACGGACACGAACCACTTGAGCTGTGGATTTAAATCTTCAAAATTTGTTTTGAGTCCTTCTCGTATTTAAACAGTAAAAAAATTTTCCACTTTAGTGAAACATAAAACTGTAAAAATATCCCACAGTCGGCCTCAGTAAAAGGACAAGTGCCTTTCTAAATAAGAATTTCTACCTCAGCGGCATCGAGAATTTTTAGCGACTAAAGTGGTGCGTGTGCGTGCTAAGTT
>JAUELO010000292.1:2108134-2119586 GCA_032357855.1 Amphibolips quercusostensackenii | reverse complement strand
ATCCCACAGTCGGCATCAGTAAAGGGACAAGTGCATTTCTAAATACTAATTTCTACCTCAGCGGCATCGATAATTTTTAGCTACTAAAGTGGTTCTTGTCCGTGCTAAGTTTCTAGAATGTTCTAGGCATTTAGCACGGACACGAACCACTTGAGCTCTGGATTTGAATTTGCAAACTTCGTTCTACATCCTTCATGTATCTGAAAAACAGTGAAAGATTTTCCACCTAGTGAGACATAAAGCTGTAAAAAAGTTCTACAATCGTTCTAAGTAAAAAGAAAGTGCGTTTCTAAATACAAATTTTTACTTTACCGCCATCGAGACCGTTCAACGACTGAAGTGGTTCGCGTCTGTGATAAAGTTCTAGAATGTTCTTGAAATTTAGCACAGACACGAACCACTTGAGCCCTGGATTTAAATTTCCAAAATTTGTTCTACATCCTTCATGTATCTAAACAAGAGTTGAAAAATTTTCTATCTTAGAGAAACATAAAACTGTAAAAATATCCTACAATCGTTCTCAGTAAAAAGACAAGTGCTTTTCTAGATACAAATTTCTACCTTACCGGCATCGAGAACTTTTAACGAATAAAGTGGTTCGTGTCCGTGCTAAGTTTCTAGAATATTCAAGAAATTGAGCACGGGCACGAACCACTTAAGCCGTGGATTAAAATTTGCAAAATTTGTTCTACATCCTTTATGTATCTGAACAACAGTGAAAGATTTTCCACCTTAGTGAAACACAACACTGTTGAAATGTCTTACAATCGGTCTCAGTGAAAAGATAGGTGCGTTTCTAAATACAAATGTCTACCTTACCGACATCAAAACCGTTTACCGACTCAAGTTGTTCGTGCCCGTGCTAAGTTTCTAGAATGTTCTAGAAATTCAGCACGGACACAAACCTGTTAAGCCAAGAAAGGGTCTCGATGTCGGTAAGATAGAAATTTATATTTAAAAAACGCTTTTATCTTTTTGCTGAGGGCGATGGTAGAAAATTATTGACATTTTATATTTCAGTAACGTGAAAAATCTCTCACTATTGTATAGATGAATGATGAATGTAAAACAAATTTTGTAAATTCGATATCGCGCTAAAAAAATTCTGGTTAAAATAACTGGAATCCTCGTTATTTTTTGTAATAGTATTAGAATTTTTTTTTTATTTGTTTTTTTTTTGTAAGAATAACCAGAATAATAATGAATTTTAAATAAATAATTCGAAGCAGTTAAAATGTTTGCTGATTTAATTAATTAAGAGATGAAGAATTAATAATAAAAAAAGCAAAAATATTTCTCAACTAAAATCCTCCATTAAATTCCCATATTTGGATTAATGATTGAAATTAACCATAAACGTTAAGTAAACAATTTTACTTAAAAAGAATTTGTACTAATGAACGCTTAAATTTCACCTGCAAAATTTAAGGTAATAAAGATTCAGTCTCTTATTGTCGATTTTTTACATTGTTATAAAAATTTATTATTAGAACTCAATAAGAAAATATAAAAATTCTTGGTTAAAAATTGTTTCTTTTTTGTTGAAAATTCATATTTTGTAATAAAAATTTATTAGTCAGTTGAAAATTTAACCATTCAGTTGAAAATTCAGCAATTTAGTTGAACGGTCATTTTTTAAAATGAAAATTCATTTTTTGCTTTGAAAGTTCTCCGTTTACGTCGAAAATTCGATTATTTGATTGAAAATAAACTTTTTTATGGAAAATTCATAGTTTAGTTTTAAAAATTCAACTGTGTAACAGAAAATTCATATTTCTGATTTGATATCTCAACAATTTGTTTAAATTTTCTTTCTTCCTTGACTAAACATTTTTTTTTTTGGTTAAAGATTAATCTTTTTCGTTTGAAAATTCTTCTTTCTGTAGGAATTTCATATTTTTGGTTAAAAATACAACTGTTTGGATTAAAATCAATGTTTTTGGTTGAAAATTTAAATATTAGATAAAAAATCAATCTTCTGTGTAGAAAATTAAACAATTTTGTTAAAAAGTTAATTATTTGGTTGAAAATTAAACTGTTTTGGTAGAAAATCAATTTTTTTTAGTTAAAAATCTTAATATATTGCTGGTAATTAATTTTTTATGTTCTCTTTGATTTTTCAATTAAAAATTTTAACTAGTCCGTTTTCAGTTAAAAATTGTTTTTTTAATCAAAATTTCACTACTTGGTCCAAAGTTAAACTGCATTGTTATAAATTTATTTTTATATTTGAAAATTCTTTATTTCAAGTGAAAGTTCATTTTTTTGGTTGAAAATTTTACTATTTTCTTTAAAAAACAGTTTTTTGGGTTAAAAATTAATTTTTGGAACTAAAAGTGTAACTTTTTCAAATTTGGTGAAAATTCGCCTTTCTTAATTGAAAACTTACGTATTTTGTTGAAATTTCATTTTTTTTTTTGTTAAAAAATTGAGATTTTTGCTTGACAGTTTATCTTTTTGGTTAAAAACTGGACTGTGTTGTTAAAAATATTCTTATTTGGTTGAAAATTGATGTATTTTGGTAAAATTTTGCCTTATTAATATAAAATAAATCTTCTTGCTTAAAGAATCATCTTTTTGGTCAAAAATTAAACTATATTGGTGGAAAATGTAACTATTTTCTTAAAAAATTATTTTTTTGGATAAAAATTATTTTTTTAATTGTAAATTTAACTATTTTATTCTTGATTGTATATTGACCTTTTTTATATCTAAAAGTGTAAAGTCTTTACTCAGAAACTAAAAAAGTATATTGTTCTACAATTATGTATTTTGTGAAAAATTCCTCTTTTTGGTGAGAAATTAGTCTTCTTGCTTGAATACTCAACTCTTTGATTAAAGCTTCTTTTTTATCGGTTACGAATTAATTTTATAACTGAGAATTTAACTGTTCCACTCTAAATTTGAAATTGATCTTTTTTCAGTTTAAAATTCAACTGTTTTGTTGAAAAATTTTTTTGTAGTTGAGCAATCATGTATTTCGTGAAATATTCGTATTTACAGTGAAAAATTAAACTTTTTGCTTAAAAATTTATATTTTTAGTTAAAATTTGAACAATATGTCTAAAAATGGATCTGTTTTGGTAAAAATTCAAGAATTTTATTTGAGATAAATTCTTTTTGCTTGAAAATTCGTGCAAGTCTAGTTTAGTCGAAGCAAACATTCACAATTTTACAAAATCCTAGGCAACCTGGAGTAATTTTAGGTAATACAGAGTAATTCCGTATGTAGAGGTAATTTAGGGTAATCCAAAATAATCTGGTGTAATATACTTCTGATGAACAGCTTTTTTAGAAGATGTTTCTCCCTAGTAATTTCTGAAAACCTACACAAGATCCTGCGACTTCTGTTACCAGATATAATAACCAGAATAGTTTAAACCAGAAAAAAAAGTCAACCAGGTTTAATTAACCAGAAATTTCTGAATAAAATAGCCAGCACAGTTTCACCTAGACGATTCTATTAACTTAAAAAAAAAACATTTTTGTTTGATGATCCTCTGCTTCTCGAGATTGTGAAGCGAAATAGATAAAATCTACAAGTTGTCCATTAAGTCTACCACTTTAGATTTCTGTTCACCTTCCCAAGCAATCTGCAAAATCTATGCCCTATACTATATTCCCTCGACCCTTTATTTAACAGCAACCATTCCATTTAATACCTGATAGTCTACAGCTTGCTCTCACTGTCTTCATTTCTTAAGGATTCCTGATAGTTTCCATTTGAAGCTTCATCCGCCAATTTGAACAAAGCATCTTGGCGATTCGTTGAGAGGAAACGATCTGGCCCTTACTGAGGCTTGCTTACCTTCACGTTGTCTCGGTTCATCGATAGCACTATAACCTACAACCTGCAAGATGAAGCTTTCGGATGAGCTCTCTGACGGTCTAACCAGGCACGCTTGAGAGCCGCTAACAAAGTTGTCAGTTATATATAAACCTTTAGGGCGGGTAGCATAGCTCACCTAGTCGGTATAATACACCAGCACCCGTAGATGCAGATGCAACCATTGCAACCACTATAACCAATGGTGTGACTGCAAGTGGAAGATATTTCTTGGTGACACAACCGAGAGGACCTGGTATTCCATACGGTCAGCTCGTTAGTGGCTCCATGTGGACTTGTCATACCCACAACCACCCGGCACTCGATGTCATAAACTTGGTCGTTCTTGCCGCCTCCTCATCCTCCTCTTGTTGCTGCTGGATCCTCTTGCAATGAAAAGTCTCGCGAATGTACTCCGCGAGTCTTGATACCGTACGACGCCTTGAATTCTTAGCCGCCAATTGCGAGCAGTACTGATACCCGGATACTTATGTCTCCTGTAAACAGCAGGTGTCGCTCGTTTTTTCCCTACTCTTTCTTCCTCATTAGCAGAAAACGAGGCTTTATGTTATTTTGCTTTTTCGCATTTTCATGCCTTCATGATACTGCAACCAGATTCTTTTACGGAAATGCATAAGTGGCTTTTGTATATGGTGTAGATGGTTTGGGATTTTTGTTGAATCGCAGGAGAGGGTGCTTAGGTTTTTTGGTTTGTTTCATGACTTTGGATTTTATATGTAAAACCTAGCCAGATAATTTTTCGAAATTGCGTAAGTGGCTTTAGTATATGGCGTAGATGGCCTAGTATTTTCTTCAAGTGCAGAAAAAGCTGCTTGGGCTTGTTGGTTTGTTGGTTTGTAGGTTTGTTTCATGACGTTAGGTTGATAATGTAAAATCGACTACACAACAATTGTAGCTGGAGTCCCGCAGGGGTTAGTGCTTGGTAAGGTACTATTTAATTTATTTTTTTAATGACATAATGTCTGCTATATGTAAGTAGCTTCAGTATGCTGCTACAAAATGCTTTCAGTTTTTTCACGAATAGAAAAGGTAACAGAAATGTTTTAAAACAGAAGCTATTATATTTACAAGAAGAAGACACATTGTTAGGTGAACGGTCATAATTGATAATTATTTTTTACCATAAAACTTTAGGAGTTTTTCTTGATTCTAGACTTGAATTTACTAAAAATATTAATAATAAATGTAATGAAGCAATAGGTATTCTGCAAAAAAATTATTCTATACTCAGTAATAAGTCTGTTTTATTCTTTTCCAATAAAATACTCTTATGTAGATTACTTATAAAAACAGTATTAACGATACTATTCACAATTTATTGAAAACATATGTCTTAGAATAATGGACAGTCTTCCTAGATACACATACCCAAAATATATCCATAATAAGTTTAACTTAAGTAGAATTATACACTTGAAAATGGTTAAAGTTTTTGTTAACACTATGAGAATAGCTAAGGAAATCAGCCCAAGATGAAAACTCTTTTTCGAATTTCTACGAAAATATACTTCTAAATGATTGTGCTTGATTTTGTCACAAAGGCATTGTTTCATTCAACTAAAATTATTATTTTAGTTCATCTGGATATTTTGTAATTTAGTCATATTTTGTTTAGAACAATAGCAAAATGTAGTTGAGGAGCTTAAAGGGTACATATTCACTTTTTAAAATTTTTATTTTTCTTAAACTCTGGACGCTTTGATAGAAGTCTTTTCGGATGAATAACAGTTTATTCAGAAAGTCTTCTAAATGCTAATTTCTTTTTGAGAAAGGCAGTGAGTCAGTCAGTTTTAGTCGTTCACTGTTGCGTGATGTAGGTATAAGAGTCTTTTTAAAGTCGGACATTTTTTGCTCCCTTTCTTTTGCCGATTTTCGTAATTTGACGGTTTCCCGTAAAATTGAATAGAATCGAGTAGAACTTTCGAATGGCTTGAATGACTTAAACGCCTACACGAAGCCCTTGGCTGGTTCGGCAACTTGCTCTTTACATGTCACCTGAGTAAAACCAAAGCCAAAGCCGTCCGCTCACTTTGGTTGGGCTCCATGGAAACTGTTACAGGATACGATACGTTTCCATACAATAATATTCAACGCAGCACGACTCATAGTGCCAAGTTTCCATTCTCCGCTATTATGCCATTTATAATGGCATAGGAACGAATATCCAAGACACTTATGAGCTGTTCAAATAGCAAATACCAGGTAAATGATCTGCTTGAGTACGTAAAAATAAAATGTATGTACCTATTAAGGTACATTTCTTGAGAGTTAGGCTACAACGAGATTCGAGAACCCTGAAAAGTATCATGAATTTCACAATCATCCTTTTATCAGACAATCATTCTCTTTGATTGGATCAGAATCATTTGTTTTAAGTTTATACTACACTGAGAAAAATGTATTGTTGATAGAACAAAAGTTTAGTTGTTCCAACCACATTTTTTGGTTTCTGTAGAAGTTACAAAATCGTTTAGTTGGCTAATCAAATTTTTTTCTGTACCAATTGGTTTTTGGTTGAACAAATATATTTTGTGGAGTGAATCATATTTTTGTATAAGCAATACAATTATTTGTTTGAAGAAACGATATGGTTTTCTTTAAGGAAAATTTGTGTTAGTAGATATATTCAAAAAAATTTAATTTGTAAGACAAAATCCTCGAGTTAAAAAAATGAATGAAGGAGCAATATTTTGTTTCGTTTTTGTAAAATGGTACGAGGAAGTAATGTCCATAGTCCTTAATTTCAAAGTGAAACTGAGGAAAATCACTGTAACCATTTTCACTTTATATCTATAGGAATCTGAAAAGCAGCAAACATTTTTAATTTACAAATTAGTCGCACTATTTTTTCGAATAAGAGATATCACTAGTCAAATACAATAGAACATTATTTTATTAAAAATAATTTAAAAAAGCTAATAGATCAACTTAACAATACCCTGCATCCTCTGCCATACCAGCTGTTTGGTACAAGCAAACAATTTTTTTGGCACAAGTAACAATCAGTACTTAACAAAAAATTTTTTTTAGATAAATTGTTTCGTCACGTTAACCACTTTTTCAGTAATGACAACCAAATTCTATGTTGAAAATGATGCAAGATTAAGATTCTGGTCTTGAATATTAATGGTCAGGAAGAAATTAGGAAATTTTGACAATGAAGTTTTGCGGTCACATTGATATAATATTCTTGTCAGTAATTTATTTGCCTTATTTTTCTTTTTATTTCTTTCGCAGCTGTTCTATCATAAAAATTATATTTTACATTAAAAATTTTATGATTTGGTTAAAAAACAATTCTGTTAAATGTCACCCTTTCTGGTTGAAAATTAAAGCGCTTTGATAGAGGTTGGAACCACTTCTTTAAAAAACTAATGTCTTCGTTAAACATCTTTTGTATCGGAAATTTATTTTTTGAATTATTAGATTGTGATAATATGATTTCTATTTTTATTATTGAATACTAAGGTGTACATTTATTTTTTGTTTTAGGTACGTATGGCACATACGCTGGATTATTTTCCATTTCAAAATAGAATTGGATGATCTTATTGGTATGTAGTAGATTGTATTAGTCTATATCAAGCTCCTCAAATCAACACGTTAAAATTTAAACTCAGTTTTTTTCATTAAATTGAATTTAAAAATATATTATTTTTTTAAATATGCATAGTTATGAAAAATAAAAAATTGTCCATTAAAAATCAGGTAATGTAGCAAATGAATCATTCGAAATAGAGTCTTGTCATTTGGAGACATATAAATGAGTTTAGAACCGCATTTTTTTTTAAAGTAAAAAATATCCGACAAGAATATACAAAAAACATATAGAAGGTTGAAAGCGGCATTAGTTAAGTAGTAGAATGTCCAATTACAACCGACATCACGACTTAAGCACCGCGGGCGTGCGTCCGGTACTGATATCTAACGAAACTGGTACTTTTTATGAAATAACGAGGTTGTTACGCGTCCCTGTCGTCGAATTCCAGTCACGTTGTTTCATCCTGATTTTGCATACGTTTCAATTCTTTATATTGCCGAAAAAAAAATTGATCAATGTTATCGTTACCAAAATTAGATGCTTTGTTATTAAAAGAAGTTTGTGATCTTTAATAATTTTTTATTTGCGTTAACTTCAAAGAATGTATTGTAATTTTATATATATTTGATCCGTGCCTAAATTTGTGAAAGCATGTTCTTTTCACAATTTGAAAAAACACAGACAAAATTTGATGGTGTTTGTTTGATATGTAACAGTATTATCTACAAATGTTATAGCCTTTTGTTTCTTTATACTCGTATTGATACAGATTTTCGTATTAATTAAATTGAGCTAAAGCACTTTTGATATTTCAGGATTGACTATATTAACATTTTTTTATTATTTTCAGAACAAAACTCATTTGCTTATTCGTGCAATAATAACTCTTTGTTTTAGCAATCATCACCTTACACATAAAGTTTCTTACTTTTTTCTCATTTTCTTACTTCTTACTTTCTTTTCCTCGCTCAATGAACATTGTAAAACACCTACATGTATTGATCTTATCATAATATTATCGTTTCAGCATCTTTTATGGTAACAGCGTTTTTATCTTGAAAAGGGAACCGATTTTATCTGAAGCACGTCCTTAGATGAATATAATCCATATTAAAAATGATTAAACATCACCAACTGGTCTAGGCCACCAACTTTTTCTAATCCACTGACTAGTCAAAAGAAGCATCTTTAAATGTTATATACTTGGTGTTATCTATCATTAATTTTTGATTGATTATAGGGAATGTAATTGTGATTAGTGTGTACCCAGGCAAGTGACAAAATGAAAAGCCATATAGGGACATTGTTTTTGTTATTTTTAGAACAAAAATCAGTTTCATCTGCATGCAATAATAACATTTAGACACAGAAATGTTGACATCGTACATAAGGTGAATGTTTCTTGCTTTCTTTTTGTCGCGTTTATAAACATTTAACAAATTACCTACATGTATTGATATGAGTACAATATTATCATTGTCGCCTTTTTTATGGTAGTGTTGTTTTTTATTTTGAAAAGGGATCAAGTCTGGTCTGAAACACGTCCTTAGGATTAACGTTACGCAAATTGAAAATGATTAAACATCACCAAATGGTTCAGGCCACCAACTTCTTCTAGTCCACTAACCAGGGAGAAGAAACATGCTTGAAAATTATATGTCTTGTGTTAGCCGTCATTACTTTTTCAAGCTTTGATTTTACTACTTTTGGCTTTGACATGTTCAGTCAATTATTAGCTAGTTTACTCTACTTCTCATGTTGCAACTCTGATTATAGGACTGTAATTGCAATTAGTGTGTACCTAAGGCAAGTGACAAAATAAGCAACTATGCAGGAACATTATTTTTGTCATTTCCAGAACAAAAGTCATTTTCGTCTTCATGAAATAATAACTTTTGGACATAGCAGTCTTTAATTTACAGATAAGGTCAATCCTACTTTCTTTCCTCCACATTAAATAACATTGTACAAAACACTTATATGTATTGCCTTAATGTAATGATATTAGTAAATTATTGTCATTTGAGCCTCTTTTATGTTAAAGATGTTTTTTTTAATCTTGGGAAGGAATAAGATTTGGTTGGAAACACGTCCTTAAGATCAATGTTATGCAAACTAAAAATGATTAAACATCACCAGCTGGTTTAAGCCTCCAACTTCTTCTGATTCACTAACCAGAGAAAAGAAACATGTTTGAAAATTATATGCTTTGTGTTAGCCATCATTACTTTTTCAAGCTTTGATCTTACTCCCTTGGGCGTCGACATCTTTAGTCGATTATTAGCTAGTTAACTCTACTTTTCATGTTGCAACTCTGATCATAGGAACTGTAATTGCGAATAGTGTGTACTTAAAGCAAGTGACCCTAATATGGCTCACATCAGACTCTAATAAAGATCGAAGTTGTATAACTTAATCAATTAAGGTAGTTTCTTCTCTGATTCGATGCAAATAAAGCAAGATTATAAGATTTTCTCATCTAGTCTGCAGTTGCAATACTTTGTTTCTTGATGGTTTATTGATCACGTGAATCTTGAAGCAAATTGATTCAGATTAGGATTGGCCAACACATGAACATATTATTCCAATTATATTCCGGATGCTGAATCCATTAGACCAGAAAGGAAATGAAATTCTTATTCATGAGGTGGAATTTGCATGTCGAGATTTTCATGTAGAAGGGTCTTTTAATGATCAAATCGGGAAGGTGGATGAATTCGAATCCCTAATTGGTGTGGGGGTGGAATAGCTATAGTCTGATCGAGGTACGCGCGACTCTTCTTGGAGACAGTGGGGGGTTTATCCGTGTAACCAACTAACCACCAGCGACCGGTAAAGTTGCATCACATTAGTCGGGAGTATATTTACGGCGGGGTACGACCAACATTAGCAGGGCCCAACATAACCACAACACTCTACCTAAATGGAGTGTAATTCGCACCGCCAGAAACGACGCGACATACCAGCTAACCCCTCTCTCTTCCATTGTTCCGTAACTAGCGCGGTGAATTCCCACGAATACATAACCTGTCCCCTGTTTCTCCTGAGGGTCCCTTTTTTTATTGTTGACCCCTAAAAGTCTCTTATTTGCCGAATTTTTCCTGAAATGCCCCTATTTGCATAAAATATAAGTGTGGATAACAGTTTTTTTAAATTCTTGAATAAATGAAAACTAGTAATTTTATTTTGCAAGTAAAGTGTCTGAATACAGATTTCTTCAAACGGTTTTTTCTATTTTGCACTTTTGCCGATTTTCAGGAATTTTCCTGTTTACCTCTGTTTTTAAGAAACTTTACCTTTTTTCGTTTTTTTTTAATAAATGCGAACTCAATTAATAGAACCCAGTTAGAAAATGCAACTGTGATTTAAAATCATTCTCTTTTAGTTAGAAATTTTACTATTTGGTTGAACATTGAAATATTTTATAAATTTGGTTTTGCATTCTTGTCGTAATGAAAAGGGATTTTTTAAATTTGAAAACTGACTATCACAGATTTTTTTTAAATTCTACGTTTTAAGACCCCTTGAGGTAGAAAAAATAGTTTCTACATCAGTGTCTGTCTGTCTGTCGTTGTCGTTGTCGTCTATATACCGGATAACTATTGAAAGAATAGTTAGATTGGATTTTGCTTTAACACACAGTTTTAGGGACCAAAGAGAAAGGGCGAGTTTCTTAATCAGACATCTTGGATAAAAATTTAAAAAGTTAAAGCCTTTTAAAAAAATTTTAACACTATTTAACACACAGTTTTGGGGCTAAAAAAGAAAGGGCGAGTTCGTTAACCAGCCATCTGGGATAAAAAATTTAAAAAGTTAGAGCCTTTTAAAAAAATTTTGAGACCATTTTACACACAGTTTTGGGAAAGAAAAAGAAAGGTCGATTTCGTTAACCAGCCATCTTGGATGAAAATTCAAAAAGTTGGAGCCTTTTTAAAAAATTTTGAGACCATTTTACACACAGTTTTCGAGACGAAAAAGAAAGGTCGAGTTAACCAGACATCTGGGATAAAAATTTAAAAAGTTAAAGCCTTTTAAAAAAATTTTGAGACCATTTTACACACAGT
>JAUELO010000292.1:2085293-2103440 GCA_032357855.1 Amphibolips quercusostensackenii | reverse complement strand
AGAAATGGTTTAATGGTATAGTAATAATAATATTGCTTACAACTTTTCGGGTAAGAATATATATATATAAATATATATGCTTTTGGTGAGTTTCGCCTACCCCGAAATGGAAATGGTTTAATGGTATGGTAATAATAATATTGCTTACAACTTTTCGGGGGGAAAGCCATTTGAGCTTTTTTAATATACATGAAATGTGTGTATGTAATGTGTACATGAGTGGTATTGCATGTATTGCGACCGGTTGTGTGGGCGATGTGAATCTTGCCACTCTTCTCGAAGATATCGCCTGAATTCCGAGAACCAAGTCAAATTATTTTGACAGCGAATCTCATACTAAACTTTAAATTAAAACTTGATTTCACTGCAAGATATCTTTACTGTTCGTTAAACATCCGGCTACTTAAATCGCATAAAAATAATGCATAACTTCTGATCTTTATCATATCAAATTTCTCTTTTTCACAACCAGAATATAGGTACTATATTGAATTCATTTATAGCTGTGAATTGTATTTTATGGTGATTATAATTATAATTATTATAGCCATAAAGACGAATTTTCAACGAAATGGTTCAATTTAAAAAAGTTGCATATTTTAACAAAATATTTGAGTTTTTAAGCAAAGAAAAAAAAAATTTCAGACGACAGTTGAATTTTAAATCCTAAAGGACAAATTCCGTATCCAAAAAGACAAATTTTTAACAAAACAGTCAAAATTTCGACCATAAAAATGATTTAAAAATAACTCATTCAATTTTTAACCAAATAGTGGAATTTTGAACTAAATTATTTAATTTTCAACTTAAAAATATGTATTTTCATTAAGTACTTGAGTTTAAACTAAATAATGTACATTTTCCATCAAAGAGATAATATTTCCATCTCAAATGATGAATCTAAAAAATAATAAATTCTCAAAAAAAAGTATTATAGTTAATATTTCAATTAGAACATATTTTTATTTTAAATAAAAAAAGATTTTTCAGCCGATACAGTAAAAAATGTAATAAAAAATGTTGAATTTTAAAGTCTGAAAGACAAATTTTCTCCAAAAAAGTTAAATTTTCAGCACGAATGTATGAATATTCAACAACAAAGTTTTTTCTACTAAAATAATAAAATTTTTAATCCATTTTTTCTTAATTGAAAATTGAATAATTTGGATTTTAACCAAAAAAGTAAAGTAAATGAAGACAAAAAATTTCATCCAAAATCATGAAGTTTAAAGCCTTAAAGATAAATTTTTTACAAAAAAATGCAACATCAACCCGCATATATGAATTTTTTTTTAACCAAAAAGATGAATTTTCTACAAAAAAAGATTTGTCTTGTCCCAAAAAAGATGAATTTTAAACAAAAGAGTTATAATTTTAAGCTAAAAACTTGAATGTTTTAGAAAACAGTTGATTTTTAAACCCTAAAATATGAATTTTCTAAAACAAGGTAATTTTTAAACAAGAAAAATGATTTTTCAACAAAATAGTTGAATTTTCAGCAAAAAAAAATATTAGTTTTAGATGCATTCTCAATCAAATAGTTGATTAAAAAAAAAATAATTATCAACCAAGCAGTTGCATTGTTCACGCAAAAAATAATTTTTAACCGAAATGGAAGAATTAGTTTTTAGAAAACAGTTGAATTTTAAACAAAAGAGGTAATTTTCAACCAAAAAAAGGCAATTTTCTGAGCGGAAAGTTAAAATTTTAATTCAAAAGAACGAACCTTTAACAAAACATTCCAATTTTTGATAAAAAAGATGACTTTTAAATAAAAAAGTTGATTGTTCAACAAAATAATTAAATTGTTTACAAAAAAGTATAATTTTTCACAAAAGTACGAATATTTAACAAAAAGTTAATTTTGAACCAAATACTTTACTTTAAAAAAAAAACGGATTAATTTTTAATTAAAAATGAAATTGCTAAATGCGCGTTTAAAAAAATTGATTTTTTACCCAAAAAAACGAATTTTATGCAAAACAGTTAAATTTTCAACAGAAAAAAAAATAATTATCAACCGAACATTTGCATTGTTAACGAAAAAAAATTCAAGCAATGATAATAAATTTTTAACAAAACCGTTTAATTTGCAACCACATTGTTGAATTTTTTAACTGAAAAGAAAAATTTTTAACGAAACATTGGAATTTTCAATTCTCGATCAAAAAGAATGATTTTTTTACCAAATAATTGAATTTTAAAGCTAAAAAGAAGAAATTTTTCAAAAGACAGTTGAATTTTCAATCCGGAAGGACGAATTTTTTATCCAAAAACGTGAATGTTAAACAAAGCAGTTGAATTTTCGAACATAAAAGATGACTTTCTAAGAAATTAATTCAATTTTCAACAAAATGGTTTAATTAAAAAAAAATTATTGAATTTTAATGAATTTTAATTTTTCTTCAATTTTAGTTTTAATTTGGAATTTTTTTATATTTAATTTGAAAAAAGTGAAATTCAACTAAACAAGCTAAATTCGCAACGAAAATTTTGGATATTTTACCCTAAATAAATTTTTTAGTAAATAAAAAAAGTATGATCCAAAATTTTGAATTTAGAAGTCTAAAAAACGAATTTTTTACAAAGCAGTTAAATTTCCGACCCGAATATGTGAATTTTTAACAAAAAAGTTTAGTTTAAACCAAACAGTTTGATATTGTTATCAATGTAATGAAATTTTCAATTCAAAAGAATTTTTAACCACAGATGATGAAATTTCAACGAAATTAAAACAAAATATTTGAATGACCAACCAAAAACAGATACATTTTTAATCAAAAACAGGAATTTGTTAATAAATGATTTGACTAAATTTTTCACCAAGAAAGATTTTTCTTAAAAAAAAAAAAAAAATTGTAACAAAATTGTTGAGTTCGTAAGTCAACAAGACGAATTTTCTGCAAAGAATTGAATTTTCAATGCGAATATATGAATTTTCACCAAAAAAGTTTATTTTAAAACAAATAGTTGAATTTGTTTACCGAAATAAAATAATTTTTAATTCACGAGACGAATTTTAAATCAGAAAAAATAAATTCTCAATAAAAAATTTAATAGCTGATTTTTTCACTGGAAACTATTAATTTTATACTAAAAATTCAATATGTACATTTTCAGTTATTAAATTTATTGTTAACAGAAAAAAACAAATTTTCAACAAAACATTTTATCACAGAGCAAAAAAATCAATTTTCAACAAATAAGTTCAACATTCAACCAAGAATTTAAATATTCGAGCAAGTAGTGGAATTTCTAACCAAAAATATGACTTTTCAACAGAATAGTCTAATCTTAATTGAAAAAAATTTAAAAGTTGAATTTTCCACTAAAAACTATTAATTTTTTACCAAGAATTAAGTAGGTAAATTTTAAGTTATTAAAATTATTTTCAACAAAAAAACCAAAATTTTTAACAAAATAGTTTAATCTTGAACCAATAAAATCAATGTTTAACAAATTAGTTCAACTTCTAACCAAGTAGTTGAATTTTTGACAGAAAAAATATAACTTTTTATTAAAATAATTAAATCTTTAACAAAATAATCAAATTCTCAACTATATAATAAATTTTTTAACAAGCAGAGACAAATTCTAAAGCGAAAACGATAACAGTAGACTTTTTAATTGAAAGGGAAGAACTTCTAACTAGAGGTTTGCAGTCATTAATTCGAATTTTTAATACAAATGGAGACACGCTTGGAAAATTGGATTTTTTCACATAAAATGAAAATTTGCATATACATTAAACCGGTTTCATTTTCTCGAGCTATTACAATTCTTTAAATCAAAATACCTCCATTTTTGTAAACAAAATGAATTTAAAGTTCAGTCAAATCTTAAGAATTCAATTTATTTGAATATTTGAAAAAGTTCAATTTTGAAGATTCGACTTGACTTTTAAATTTATTTTTAACCCAAAAAAGACGTTTTTTTAAATTTTAGAAATTGTAATTATCCAAGCAAATCAAGCTGATTTGATGTACAGTTAAGTTTTTTTTCTATTTCAAGAAAGCCAGTGTTCTAAGCGAGCCTAAATTGTATTAAAAATTCGAATTAACGACTGCACACCTCTATTTTCAAGAAAAAATAGTTGCATTTTCGAATTGGGTTCTTTTTATTCAATTTGAATTTAAGCGAGAAAAAAGGTACAACGGGAAAGTTTTTTGAAAAACTGGAAATTGTTTAAAAATGTTAAAAGACAGAAATAGGCGAGAGTGTGAAATCTATGCAGTAGTGTGAGAGAAGTAAAATATTCAATTGGATCATTCTCGTTCAAGTCTGAAATATGAGTCAATGGCAGATAACGATTTAGCGTCAATCGTACCTTGCGGGTCGGTTGAGAAACGAGGACTTGGTTCCAGTATTGATCTAGCTTCGAGATGTTCGGACAGACCAATAAACAATAGAAAGCGTTGTTGAAATATCGAGTAAGATTGACGGAGATTGAAAAAGAGGAAGAGAGACTGATTGAAAGTGAATTGCGGCGTGGGAACTTTGCAGGTCCACCGAAGCGACTGGCGAATCATTTTTTCGTGTTGTAACTTTTGAGCTTGGAATATTAAACTGTAAGGCCGATCAACACTCTAAATGTGCAATCTCGATTATAGATAAGCACCATTAACTTAAAAAAAGAAGTTCAATTACCTTCTCGAAAATGTACCGTTCACACGCTTTTAAACAAAGTTAGTACATAATAATTATAATTTGTTGCAATAATCTGAGTTGCAATTCAGCCCCTACTTTGAACCTGTTACTCCTAGCTGGTTCGAGTGAAGGTTGATTATCCTTGAATGCAAAGTATTAATTTGGATTACATACAGTCAGGCTGGATAACTTCGCCTAAACTACAGACTTCCGCGAATTTTTAACCAAAAAAGATTAGTTTTTCAAGAAATTATTTAGTTTTCAACAGAATATATTTACTTTTGACTTAGTAGTTGAATTTGCAACAAAAATTACCATGAAATCAGGGAGAAACTTAATTGCGGTCATTCAGTTCTCGCTCTCACCCACTTGACAATCCCATCTAACCCTAGCAACTATTGGCTTCCCTTTTGATATTACAGACCATTTTTTTGGGTTTTTAATCATTTTACACCTAGCAGACTTCAGTGATCGAAAAATTTCTTAAAAATAGAGAAATAGGGTGATTTTTTACAAAAATAGGGAAATTAATTATTTTTGAGGAAACTAATGAAAATGACGAAATTCCAACGAAATGAAAAAGGTTCTCTAAATAAATTTTCTCTAAAAAAATACGAACTTTTGACAAAACATTTTGATTTCAAACAAAAAATGACGCGTGCATGCAACTGTTGATTTTTTTACGAAATAGATTAATTTTCAACCAAATAATTGAATTTTTAATCGAAAAAATTAATTTTTAATAAAGAAGATAAATTTTTTACTAAAAAAGATAAATTTTTTACACAATACATAAATTTTCAACCAAGCAGTTAAATTTTCGTTTTCAAAATATAAATTTTCAACCAAAAAATGGAACAACCACATTCCTAATTTTAAAAATTAAGTTTTTTATTGTACAAACCAGAAATAAGAATTTTAAACAAAATAGTTGAATTTTCAACAAAAAAATGAATTTTCTGCTAAAAGTATAAATCTAAAAATAAAAAAATGACTTTGTAACAAAATTGTTAAATTTTCTTTAAAGAAGTTGATTTTGAACAAAAATACGTAAATTCTGAACAAAAAAGGTAATACTTGCTATTCTAAGCAGAAAGGATTTTAATTTAAATGAAAGCAGTTGAATTTATCCAAAAAATACGAATTTTTAATAAAACAGTTTAATCCTTGACCATAAAGACGAATTTTTACGAAATTGTTTAATTTTCCCCAAAATAGATTACTATTAAATAGTTTTTTTTAATCATGTATTTTTAACCAAAATAATAACTATATAATCAAAAAATACGAATTTTCAATAAAACAATCGGATTTCAACCAAAAATTACGTTTGCACAAAATTGTTGAATTTTCTACAAAATAGATTAACATTTAACCAAATAGTTATAATAGACAAAAAATTTGATTTTAAATTAAAAGTAACGTTATCACACAATTGTTTAATTTCCTACCTAATAGATTAATTTTTAAACAAATAATTTGATTCTCAACCAAAAACATAAATTTTCAACCGAGAAAGATAATTTTCTACTTAAAAAAAAAATTCTACACAGCATATGAATTTTCAACCAAAAATGGAACAAATACATTCTTAATTAAAAAAATTAACTTTTTTACAAAAAAGAAACATAAATTTTAATCAAAAAGTTAAATCTGCAATCAAAGAGATGAATTTCTGGTAAAGTGATGAATATTTAACTGTAATAGGTTAATGTTGAGTTAGAAAAAAATTACAGTAAAAAAACAACCATTTAAAAAAAAATTTTAATTCAAGCAAAAAGTTAAATCTTTAACTTGAAAAAGATAAATTTACATTAAAAATCGGAATTCCTGAATTTTCACTTCAAAATATTATTTTTCAACTAAAAATAAAAAGTTTTTAACAAGAGGATTAATTTTCTACCAAACAAGACAAATTTTTAACTAAAAAATATAAATTTACAATAAAAATTAGAATAGTTGATATTTTATTTAAAAAATCAATTTTTAAAAAACAGTTGAATTTTCAATCAGACTATTTTCAATTAAAATCAAAAATCCTTAACCGGAAAAATGAATTTTCAACAATCTAGTTCAACTTTTGACCCAATAGTTGAGTTTTCAATTAATGAAGATAAATTTACAACTAAAAATTTAATAGTTAAATTTAAAAAAAAAAATTTTTCAAAAAAAAATCTGACACACTAGTTCAGTTTCCAACCAAAGAAATACATTTTCTATCAAAATATTTAAATTTTCAACCCAAAAGGACGAATTTTTAACACAAATTTCTACCAAAAAAATGGTTTTTCAACAAGGTTGTTTAATTTTCTACAAAGTAGATTTATTCTTGACCTAATAGTTGTATTTTTAACCAAAAACATAAACCCTTTGACGAAGATTAAGGTTCCACCAAAAAATTTGACTTTTTTTATAAATTACATAAAGTATCAAAAAAAAAAAGATTTTTTAACCAAATTTAGGCTAGTTGAATTTTTAGTTATAATAATTGATTTTCAACAAAAAAATTACAAATTTTTAATCAAGTAGCTAAAAACTGTTTGCATTACCTATGTAAATTACACTGAATTGCATGGATTTTTCTAGATTACAAGTTGAATATTTAGATAACCTAAATTACTCCTAATTAAATGGATTGAAAGTGGATTACTATAGATTACAGTTGGATTGCAAGTAGATTAGTCTGCATTATCTGGAATTCAAGTGGATTATTTCGCCTTACAAGTCAATTACTTTTCTACTAAAACTATAAAGACTAAAAAAATCTACGGACAGAAAGAAGAGACTAGGATTCGACTCGAAATAGATTAAAGATAAGCGCCATAAACTTCGAAAAAGTAGAGTTTAATTATCTTTTCGAAAATGTACCGTTTACACACTTTTAAAGAAAGTTATTACGTAATAATTTTAATTCGTTGTAATAACGCTAACTTTGATTACAGGCAACATTAAATTTTAGATTACCATATAAAGAGCCAATAACTGTATTGAATGAATTGTATATCGAAATACATGTTCCGTTATTCAATCGGAATTAAAATAATTATGCTTCGTGCAATTACCCGCACATGGCGCAGCCAAAAGGATTTGATCCAGGCTAGCAAGCGGTCATAATCATAATCTTCTGTACCTTTTTTTTTCTTTACTCAGGTGTTGAGATGTTGCAGTCTTCAAAGCGGATGTTCAAGGACGCACCTGTCGTATTCTCAGCCTTGTCTTTTTCTTAGAAGATTACATCCCACTTCCACTCGTCCAACTCGTCGTTTTGTTTTCTTGTACATACTTACTTTCGTTCTTCCTTACTACATGGCCTTTGCATTTCATATTATCGCGAATGAACAATCGAGAAGAAACAATTAAAAAATTGTCTAGTGTAAAAGGAGGAAATAGGAAACTGTAATTCCAAGAATATGTAATTATTTTGAGCAGCTCTTTAACTCTGAAGGCAACTTCTCAAGTCTCTTTTAAATGCTTGTCAATTTGCTAGAGAGCATTGACACTAACGGAGAAAGAGGTACGTATCCTAGCCAAATTAAATCTCGTCGACGCAGGTATACAGTTTCTTACGAGTGTGGCAACGATTACCGTTTATCCTTACAAGCCTTCTTTCATCTTGTGCTATTCTTGTCAAAAGTTGCCAGTTATTTTTAAGAGTTTAAGTCATGCGCAACTTCTGACGCAGCGATTTTCAAAGTAATACCCGCGGTAGGGTACCCTACCCTGAGTAGGGGGATGCCACCCCGGTCCGAGTACCTCGGTAGGCTTCGTGGCAGGCTCCCCGCTGCGAGTAGATGAATGACACTTTTATTTTTATGAGATCAAGATCTGTTACAATAACTTAAATTTTAAAGAAATGGCTTAATTAAATTTTAATTAGTTAAATAAATTTCATGATGTAGTTTAAAAAAAATGTTTAAAAGTTCATTAGAATCGGTTTATATCTTCACTAACAAAGAAGACATTTACGGATCTTCTAAATATATAAATAGGATCTCTCAGTGTAACAAAAGTGGAATAACTCTTGAAGTTACTAATAGATTTTTGTATCTTTTGTTAATCTTTTTGTCATAATCTAATACATCTAACACAGCCTATTGAAATTCAATTCAATAATATTTACTGCATTTTTATTTTTTTCAACCGTTTCTAATTCTCTAACAATGGGAAGGTTGCGCGAAAGGCTGTTCAGCGTCCCTCTTAGGTTACATTATTGTGAAAAAATTTGTAGGTGGCGACCCTGCCGCTCTCCAGAAAGTGAAAAAAAAGTTTAGGAAACGCTGCTCTAACGGTCAATTAGAGAAAAGGACTTTTCCGGATCTCTATCTAATGTTACATCTCCCCCTAATAGGTCACATTTCTACTCCACCTAATTACGAATTTTTTGTCCTTCCTAACAACTATTTCAAAAATATTTATTCATGCCAGTCAATAAATTCAAAATGAAGATAATATCATGTGCGCAGCAGCAGCATGATCTATAAACACATTTGTAAGAAGTGTCAACTTAAATGCAACTTTAAGCAAGTTAAAAAAGGATGCGTTACTGTTTTTATATTACATCTTTTACAATTATTTTGAAGCAATTGCAAAGGATCTGATGTATAAGTGTAAAGGTGTGAGAGAACAATTTTGAAATATTAAAACGCTAAGAAACGCGCTGCTATGAGAAACGCTCATACATATGGGAAACGGTCTTCGGGAGTAAACAAGAACAGCCTTTTTTTAAACATCGAGACAATGCAATGATTTGGTGTGTCAGACTTTCCCCTTTTTTCTAAACCTCGTGTCTCTCTGGCAACTGATACGAACAACACCGGTTCAATTTTTAAATTCACGCGATCTTCTTCACTCTTTTGAATTTATTTGCTTCTCTAGCCATTTTTATCACTCTACTTTTATTCTCACTAACAAAAGTGATGGCTAACTGACGTATACTGAATAACTGTCAAACTTGGTGGTAAAAAAAAAACAAGAAACAACACCACACGATAAGTGAGCGGACACATAGAAGCTTTTCAATGTGGACGGATAGACCATTGTACTTTTTTACAGGCAATTAAAATACTTCCTTAAAGATCGTGTAAACATTTGTCCTAAAGAAAGTAAATAATTTAATCTCACAGAATATTTATATGCCATGCGCAGATACCGATTACAGATAATTAACTTTTTTTTAGCGCTGTGCGCTTGAGAAGTACTAAAAAATTTGGGAATGTGTGCCCGATGCGTTGTCTGAATGAAGTGCATATCGGATAACTTCAGAAGTCGTCCGACGCGACGTGGAGTTTTGCAGGGACACGCGAGCAGTTTAAACTCGCAGTATCGATGCCAGGCGTGCGTTGCATTCGCATTTGATCGCCTTGCCTGGCATCGGAGGACAAAATTACATTGCTTGGGAAGACCAATGAAAGAAGAAAAAAAGGGGCAGAAGAACCGCTTCGGGCCGAAGTTAATCTGATCGAGCGAACATTTGTACGGAATGTCGAGCAAGTGAGCGCGTAGCGTCGCGCACGACGAAGCTTCTGCAGGTTAGTTCATTAACGCTCGGATGATCCGCAGATAATGACCTACAAGCGGGTGCAGCTACCGAACGTTTGGCTGAGATCGATGGACTCTTCCAGAATCCTGGAAGTAATCGATTGTTCGATCCTTGTAAATGTCACGATTTAAGCTTCGTTGTTAAAAGACATTGAAATCTTGGGCATTGAACAGCCGCTGATGAAATTTATTATTTTATGTACCAAAATAACAGGCTCACTTTTTCATATATCAAAAACACCCTTTTACTTTTCTTAACGTTTTAACATCAACTATGAACAACGAAGCATGAATCAACCTGTAGTGTCTGTTATATTCCTTTACAGTAAAAATTTTTTGGGTAAGGACTTGATATCAAGTCGAAACAAGTTTCAACATCGAAAAACCGGTATAGGCATCAACATAATTTACTATCTTGTGTACTGGAAACAACCGGATCTGATATCAACAAAGGATCTCATATCAAGTCTAAACTAGTTCAAACATTAAAAATCCAGTATAGACCTCATAGTGAAGACCTTCATAGTCAAATTTACTATTCTATATACCGAAAATAGACATTCACTGGGCTAAAAATGGTATCATCAACTATGAACATTGAAGAATAAATCAATCTTTATTAACTGTTATATTCTTTCTTACTTAAAAGTACCCTCATAAGGACTCAATATTGAGTCGTTATCAAGGAATTTTAAACTGTACAGGAATATTGCAGACCATCTAGACTGTTTTGTCCTTCGTTATTCATAGTTTATATTAAAATTGATAAAAAATTACTATCCCATATACTAAAAATACCTATCTATAGGCCTTAAAATATTAGCATCAAATGTTACCATTGAAGGATAAATTAATATTTGGCTGTTGTATTATTTTACAGTCAAAAATTAATTGATATGAAGTTGTTATCGATGTGTTTTTTGTAAAAGAATAAAGCAGATGATACAGATTGATTTATTCTTTGTTTTTCATAATCTACGTTTAAATTTTGAGGTTACTAAATAGGTGTTTTTGGTGTAAAAGATAGGAAAATTTGACATCAACTTTAAACAATGAAGGATAAATTAATAGGTATCGTCTTTTATTTTGTTTTGAAATTTTGAAATGTCTTGATGGGAATTTGATATGCAGATAAAACGAGTTTGAGCATCCTAAAACTTAGTATAGGCCTCCACTAAATTCACAACATCAACTATGCAGCACGAAGAATAAATCAATCGTTATTGTCTGTTATATTCTTTTACAGCCAGAAATCCCTTGATGAAGATTTAATATCGTTTATCAAAGAAATTCTTTGTGAAGGAAGATAACTTAGCGTACAAATTGATTTACCATTGGTTGTTCTTAGGTGACATTCAAATTTGAAGACAAGTGAATAGGTGTTCATGGTATCCAAGATAGCACATTCAAAACGATTTTAATATTAACCATGAACAAAGAAGTATGAATCAATGTCTATCGTTTGTTATATTCTTTTTAAGTTTAAAGTACCCTCATAATACCTTCATATCAAGTGAAAACAAGTTTGAATATCAAAAAACCGGCAAAGGCATCAGCAAAATGTTTTTTGCTAAAATGATGAATCTTCAAGATAGAAATTATTATTTTTGAATAAGATGGTTTAACCTGTAACCATCTAATTTGATTTTCATCCCAAGAAGGACCAATTTTATGTACAGGAAACACCCATTTACTTTCTTCAACATTTTAACATCAGCTATGAACAACGAATGCTAATTTAATCTTTATCGTCTGTTTAATCAATCACAGTGTAAAATAACTTGATTTCAAGTTGTGATCAAAACATTCTTTGTGAAAGCATATAACAGTATCTACAGTTTGATTTATTCTTTGCTTTTCATAGTTTATGTCAAAATTTTGATGCTCGTGAACGGGTCTTTTCAGTATAGGCATAACAAATTTGCTATCTTCTATACCGAAAACACCCATTTACTGTACTTCAAATATGACTATCAGCTATGAACGAAAGATAAATCAATCTTTTTCGTCTTCTATGTTCTTTTACAGTATAAAATTTCTTTATAAGGACTTGGTATCAGATTGAAACAATTTTGTGAAAATTTATTATTGTGACAGAGGGAAAAGAAAAAATAATATTTGTCAACACGCAAAATGAGTGCTTGTAGCTAAAAATAGAACTTGAGTTTAACATAAGCATATTTTTTGAGTAGCATATTGTTAGTATTTTTTCCTGTCGTAATCTACTGTAGCTGTGCCACAAATAAATGGTAATATCATCGTTCGAATAATAATAAAGCCAACATTTTTCACTATCGATTGGACACGTAGAGAATGATAATTAATTTTTCAATCACGGATGATTTCAACGCCTTAGGCAACGCCTGCATACTTGACTAGTGTGTCAAGGCCGTATTGTCGCATGTGGCTGAAACTAGTTTATCGTTCTGTCTTGCTCCTATACCTCAAGTCTTATCAGCAACAGTAGGCAGGATTGAGAGTTTAACATCAGGTCGTATATTTCTTCAAGAGACTATACAGCCCAGTTACTATTTATTCTTTTATAGTTTCACAAAGTACACTGTTCAATCGCAAATGTTACAATGTTTAATGTTGATAAAAAATTTTTATTGAAAATGTGTTCTAAAAATCCTTGATCCTTCAACTAAAAAAACCTTGATCCTTCAGCTAAAAGATAGAATCATATGAAGAAATATTTTAAAGAGATATAATTGCAAATTCAAGTCTTATTCAAAATACAATCGTTCACTCAGTAAATACAGAATTGCAAGGTACATTCTTGTGAATTATCGTTTCTCGGCGTTCATCTGAGACGTCCTTGCAGACGTCAGCTTGTACAGGATCCAGTTTCACTTTGTCCAGACGATTCCTTAAAGGGCCGATCATTATTTCTCTTTAACGCGACATCGGAATTTAGAAGTTTTATCGAATTAGCTAGGCATCACTGGTCATGAAAAAAAAGAGAAGTTGCGGCGGCTTTGCTCAGATGCCGCCAGCTACCAATGCGTCACGTATTTATCCAATGCGGGTTTTTCCAAAGTGTTAATGTCCCTTTCGACCGCGACTAAACACGCCGCGCGGCGCGAGAAAGGACGCGACGCGACGTGTCTACCAGATTTCTTGCGGGGGTGTCCTTAGGTCTGAGACAACCTGCGGACACCTCTTTTATGTTTCTGTCCACTCGCTAATGGGCTGAGTGTATAACTTTTTTAAACATGTTCACTTATTTTTGTAATGTTCTTATAAATAAAAGCAGATTAGAGTACTTAATAATGAATTTAAAGTTTGATATTGGGATTGCTTTGATTGATTTTTGGCTTAAAATACTCTTAAGATAATATTTGGGAAATTGTGAACTTAGATAGGATATAAATTCTTAAGGGGGGAGCAGGGTATAGCGGGTAAAAAAGCACTTTTTATAGGATTTTTTTTTAGAAATGTGGTTAATGTAAATTCATTTTGATATTTTACACATTACGAAGCATCATTTGGCGAGCATTTTGTTACATTTTTGTTAGAAAATGTTTAAAAATAAGCCAGGTATAAAGCGTTATCGAGGACGCCTTTTCAAAAAGATAATTTGCGGTGTGTACAAAATTAAAAAAAAATCGGTGCTGTAGTTTTTGAGTGAGAGTGGGCACCGACTTTGAAAA
Organism: Amphibolips quercusostensackenii; assembly: GCA_032357855.1. Taxonomy (NCBI): domain Eukaryota; kingdom Metazoa; phylum Arthropoda; class Insecta; order Hymenoptera; family Cynipidae; genus Amphibolips; species Amphibolips quercusostensackenii. The sequence continues at coordinate 2,089,602 of JAUELO010000292.1, read as the reverse complement.
TGGTAGTTTCAAGTGAAACGCCGTCAAGGTTTTGAACTTTAAAAAAGTGATAAAAAAAATTAATTTTTTTAACTCACACTGAATCATCTATTTAAGCTGCATAAAGCACATTTTTTGCAGCAGCCTCTCTTCTGGAAAGAGAGAAAGGAAGACTTAAAGGCCAATAGCTTAAAGAGTTTTGTTCCGAATTACTTGAAATTTTGGCACAACATTTTTTAATTATTGCACTATTAAAAAATGCAAAAAATTTGATTTTTCGAAAGTCAAGAGATCGTACTCCCCCCTTAAAGTTAAAAGCATAATATGCGCGGTACATAGCGCGTGTGGAGCATTGCTAGGGTAGCTGTAGTGAAAAGTCAGAGATTTTTAAGAAAACCTTGTAAAAGTGAGGGAATTTTCATGGAAAATATTTTAAACATTAATGAACAAAGTTTTTGCATGTCTTTGAATATTGATGGTCAGAGAAAATGACAAGTTAAACCTTTTTGGGATAACAATTAAAATAAATAATTAATTGTTAAAGGACCTTCTTCAAAAATAATTTTTTTTGAACGTTCATTATTTTAACTGCAAATTTATCTTTTAGGCTAAAAATAAATATTTTTAAATTAAAAATAAACTATTTTATTTAAAGATTCATTATCTTAGTTAAAAATTAACCTCTTTGCTTAAAAGTTGAACTATTTCTTCAAAAACTAATTTTTTTTTCTAATTTATTTTTTTTCGTGACGGGCTTATCTCTTTGATTGAAGATTCAACTATTTTCTAAAATAATTTATTTATGTTTTTAACTAAAAATTTTACTTTTTTATTTTTTGCTGTAGGTCGATCTTTTTGATTTAAAATTTTATCTTTTTTGGTGGATAACTCCTGAAATAAAATTTCCTATTTTTTGTATAATATTTTTGTTGAAAGTTAATTGTTTTGTTTGAACCTTCATATTATTGTGTTAAAAATTCGACTGTTTTACAAAAAAGTCGTCTTTTGACGTAAAAGTTCAACAGTTTAGATAAACTTTTTTTTTATGTACTAAAAAAATCTTTATTTTTTTAAAATTGAATTACTTTGTTTAAAATTAATTTTTTTAAACTGTAATATACATCATTTTAGCTGAAAATTCATCTCTTTCGTTAAAAATATAAATAATTTTTTTTAATTCGTTTTTCTGGTCAAAAATTTTGATTTTTTCAGAATAAGTTTACCAATTTATCAAAAATTAATTTTTTTTGTATGCAGATTCATAATTTTAGTTTGAAATTAATAACTTTGGTTGAAAATTCGTCTTCTGTAATTTTTTTGACTGAAATTTTAACTTTTCCATTTTTAATTGAAAATTGATCTTCTTTAGTTAAAAGTGCAACTTTTTTCGAAAATTCATGTATTTTGTTAGAAATTTGGCTTTTTGGTGAAAAATTAATCTTTTTGATTAAAAATTTGTCCTCTTAATTTGAAAATTTGTCATTTTTGGTAGAAATTTCCCATATTTTGATTAAAATATCAACTATTACATTTTTTGTGGAGACCTAATCTTCGTACGTTCAAAATTCAACTATTTTTGAGAAAAATAATTAAAATTATTATAAACTTGTTGAGTTTTAAATCCATAAAAACGACTTTTATAAAAAACTTGAAATTTTAAGATGAAGGACTAATTTTTAACTAAACAGGTTAATTTTGAACCCAAAAATATGAATTTAAAAAAAAATGTATTTTTTAACTGAACAGTTTAATTTTCAACCAAATAGTTAAATTTTCAAACAATCTGTTGAAATATTAAACAAAAAAGATAAATTTTTGAGAAAACAGTTTAATTTTTAACCCAAGAATAAAAGTTTTAATCAAAAAGGTAAATTATCAAAAAAATATTTGAAATTTCTATAAAATTGTTGAATTTTTAAGCTTAAAAGATGAATTTTTCACAAAGAAGTTTAATATTTAACTCGAAAATACGAATTTTAATAAAAACAGTTAATATTCATAAAAAATGAATTGTCAACCAAATAGTTAAATTTCTTCCCGAACTAGTTGAATTTTCAACAGAAAAAGATTAATTTCAAAAGAATATTCGAAATTTCTATAAAATTGTTAAATTTTCAAGCCAAAAAGTTTAATTTTTTGCAAAACTCTTTTGAATTTTTTAACCGAAAAATATGAATTTTCAATAAAACAGGTTAATTTTAAATCAGAAAATATGATTTTTTTTATCAAAAAAGGTTATTTTGAACTAAACTGTTATCAAGACAAAAAGAAAAATTTTTCTGAAAATGCAGTTAAATTTTCAATCCGAAATTAAGAATTGAATTAAAAAAGTAGAAAATCTTAAAATTTTTAAGTCAAAAAGAATAATTTTCTATAGAGCAATTAAATTTTTAATCATAAAATATAAATTTTCAACAAAAAAGGTAATTTTCACCTATTTGGATATATTTAAGAAATATTTGAAATATTTAAAATATTTGAGAAATATTTGCCAAATATCAAAAATATTTTTAAAATATTTTTTAAAAATTTGGTAATTATTTGAGAAATTATTAAAATCATTAAATTCTTCGTAAAATTTTTTAAATCTATCTGAAATCTTCGCAAAATATTTAAAATCTTGTAAAATCTTTGAAATAATTGGAAAATCATTGTAATCTTTCTGAAATATTTGGAAATATTTGCGAAATATTTGAACAATCTTTCAAATATTTGTTAATACTATTTAAATTATAGAAATCTTTGGGAAATCATAACAAGCTTCAAAATTCATCTAAAATTTTCGCGGAATACTAGAAATCTTTGTGAAATCTTTGCGAAATATTTGATAATATTTGTGAAACATTTGATGATTTTTGTAAAATTATTTAAATATTTTGGAAACCATTCAAATCTTTGTAAAAATTTTTTTAATCTTTGCAAAATATTCATATTATTTCTGAAATATTTGTCAGTATTTAAAAAGTTAAAGAAATCTTTCAAAAATTATTGAAGACTTTGTGAAATTTTATAAATCTATTCAAAATCTGTGCAATATTTTTAAAAACTTTGCGGATTATTTAAAATTTTTGTGAAATCTTTGGGAAAGTATTAAAATGTTTGTAAAATATGTACATCAATTGTACATTTTAATTGTACAATACAAATTTATAAGTATTATATATTATAAATAATAATTATAATTATTAGTAATAATTAAATATTATTATTTAATATATATATATAACATAAAATAACATAAATATATTTTATAAATTATTTATATAATTTTATATTATATTTTTTTATGATATTTTATAAATATATATATATTATTACGTTCAATCTTTATGCAATCTTTAAAATCTACCTGAAATCCTTACAAAGATTTTGAAAACATTCTGTAATCTTTGGAAATCTTTGCGAAATATTTTTAAAATATTTGGTAATATTTGTGAAATTTGTGAAATATTTGTGAAATCTTTCTCAATATGAATTTTCTACCTGTATTTATTATTATTTATCATTTGCCACTTATTGTTTATTTATATATCTATTATTTATGCAAAATTTCCATATTGTATTATATTATTATACTATGAACAAATTGTGCCATTTAACATCATAAGTCTATGCTCTGCCCCCACGCAGAAAAAAGGCTCCGCCGCTCCTGTTAATCCTGAAGTATGAATAACCAAGAAAATTAATTTTCTGCCAAAAAGGATGAATTAAAATTTGTTTTACATAACTTGATGCGACTAATGCAAACTTTTCAGTATTTTAGTCAACTCAAGCCCTTGATATGAATTTAATTTAATTTCCCCTGAGCGAAAGGCTTGTCACACTTAGTCGTCGTAGACCGCATACTACGCTCCCCCTAACGTAATTACCACTTTTCGTAGTACACACTTTTAAAAAATACGCCGTGCGTGTATCCACAAAGCAAAAGGACGACATGGGACGGCAATTGCCACCATTAGAGGTGAAATATTAAATATCAGCCGTGTAATTACCGTGGTAGAAGTGCGGCAGCAGCGATTAGATCTAAACTGGCCGTTAATGCTGTTAATTGCGATGGATTGTGTAATTATTATGGTCCGCGAGAGACGCGGGCCATCGCCGATTCGATAAACTGAAAGCGAGGAACTGGGAAACGCCAGGTGAACGTCACGGTTCCAAAGGCCGCCGCTTGCCTTCGATTCGCTCTTCCAGTCAATAAACAGCTCCCTGATATATTTAACTGCTTCTGTATTTTAACGTACATTACAACAAATTTATCTGCTTGCAAGGAAAAGCGACCCAATTAAAGCGCCCTCTTAAGCTACAACTACAGTCCACTCGTGGGAAATAC
>JAUELO010000292.1:2072830-2084361 GCA_032357855.1 Amphibolips quercusostensackenii | reverse complement strand
CGACAAAAATGGTTCACATTAGTGAATACTAATGCCATCTCTTAGAATTTTCAGGTACTTATCAGACTGCCTAGTAGGCTTCCATTGATATTACGCACCAATTACACATAGGACTATCCTTTGACAAACTAAATCGGCGAAAGCACAACCAAACCTAAAGATACAAATAACTACTAAGCCGTTAATGATAAGAAGAAATAATCACATATTTTTACTGAAACAAAGGCTAGGAAGATTGCGATTATATTTTAGACTCCAAACTCGTTTTTTCATTCTACTTTTTCTTGTTTTTTTTTGCTTTATTTCGAATTGAATTAATAGAACCCTAGCCTTACAGAAAGTTACATAGGAGGGAGTTTGTAAAGTTTGTGAAAATTGTAAAGTTTGTAAAGGTTTGTAAAGGGGTTTGTAAGCGTGTCGTTGCGTGCGCTTATAAGTTTTTAATTGATATTACGAACCAATTCCACGCAGGGTCAAACTTTGACAACCTAAATCGGCGAAAGCACAACCAAACCTAAAGCTACCAATAACTCTTAAGCGGTTAATGATAAGAATAAATACTCACATTTTTTTTACTGAAACAAAGGCTAGGAAGATTGCGATTATATTTTAGACTCCAAACTCGTTTCTTTATTCTACGTTTTCCCATTTTTTTAACAATTATTCTTTTTTCTCCCCCCTGTTTGAGAATTTTTCTCTTTTCCCCCTTTTTCTCGTTTTTTTCGCTTCATCGCGAATTACATTAATAGAATCCTAGCATTACAAAAAATCACATAGGACGGTGTTTGTAAAGGTTTGTAAAGGGGTTTGTAAACGTGCGGTTTTATGCGATTATAAGCTTTTCATTGATATTACGCAATAATTACACGCAGAGCCACACTTTTACAACCTAAATCGGCGAAAGCACAACCTAAATTCAAGCTACCAATACTTAAAAAGCGGTTAATAATAAGAATAAATAATCACTTTTTTGTTACTGAACCAAAGGCTTAAAAGATTGCAATTTTATTTCAGACTCTAAATTCGTTCCTTTATTTCACGTTTTTTCATTTTTAAAACAATTTTTCTTTTTTTTCGCTCTTTTTCTAAAACCTTTATCTTCTTTTTCTCGTTTTTTTTTGTTTAATTTCGAATTAATTTAGTAGAACCCTACCATTAAAAAAGGCACATAGGAGTGAGTTTGTAAAGGTTTGTAAAGGAGTTTGTAAACGTGCGGTTTTATGCGCCTATAAGCTTTCTATTGATATTTCGCACAAATTACACGCAGGACCATACTTTAATAACCTAAATCGGCAAAAGCACAACCAAACCTAAAGCTGCCAATAACTTTTGAGCGGTTAATGATAAGAATAAATAATCCCATTTTGTTACTGAAACAAAGTCTAGGAAGATTTCGATCATATTTGAGACTTCAAACTCATTACCCTAATTCACTTTTTTTCATTTTTTTCCATAACTATTCTTTTTTTTTCCTTTTTCGAGAATCTTCCCCTTTTTCCACTTTTTTTCGTTTTTTTCGCTTAATTTTGAATTGAATTAATAAAACCTTAGCATCACAGAAAGTTACATAGGAGGGAGTTTGTAAAGGTAGTAAAGTTTGTAAAAATTTTACAGTTTGTAAAGGTTGTAAAGGTGTTTGTAAACGTGTGGTAGCATGCGCTTATGAGTTATAAATTGATATCATACATTAATTCCACGCAGGACAACACTTTGACAACCTGAATCGGCGAAAGCTCAACCAAACCTAGAGCTACTAATAACTAATAAACGGTTAATGATAAAAATAAATAATCACTTTTTTGTTACTGAAACAAAGGTTAGGAAGATTGCAAATATGTGTCAAACTTTAAACTCAATTCCCTAATCCTTTTTTTTCATTTTTTAATACTATTTTTCTTTTTTCTCCTTTTCCAAAAATCTTCACCTTTTCTCCTTTTTTCTTGTTTTTTTTGCCTTATTTCAAATTGAATTAATAGAACTCTAGCATCACAAAAAGTCACATAGGAGGGAGTTTGTAAAGTTTGTAAAAATTGTAAAGTTTGTAAAGGTTTGTAAAGGGGTTTGTAAAGAGGTTTGTAAACGTGCCATTGCGTGCGCTTATGAGTTTCTAATTGACATTACAAACCAATTCCATGCAAGGTCACACTTTGACAACCTAAATCGGCGAAAGCACAACCAAAACTGAAGCTACTAATGACTGATAAGCGATTAATGATAAGGATGAATAATCACTTTTTTTACTGGAATCAAGGCTAGGAAGATTGCGATTATGGTTCAGACCACAAACTTTCCATTTTTTCACATTTTTTTAATAACTTTTTTTTCTTCTTTTCTTAGAATCTTCCCCTTTTTTCACTTTTTCTCGTTTTTTTTTCGTTTTATTTCGAATTGAATTAATAGAACCCTAGCATCACAATAGAGGCACATAAAAGGAATTTTCTAAAGTTTGTAAAGTTTTTTAAATTGTAAAGTTTGTAAAGCTTTGTAAAGAAATTTGTAAAAGTGTTATTTCAGGTGCTTATGAGTTTTTAATTAATATTACTTACCAATTACACGCAGGACCATACTTTGACAACATAAGTCGGCAAAAGCACAACCAAATCTAAAGCTACTATTAACTACTTAGCGGTTAATGATAAGAATAAATAATCCTATTTTGTTACAAAAACAAAGGCTAGAAAGATTGTGATTATATTTAAGGCTTAAAGCGCATTCGCCTAATCCACTTTTTCCATTTTTTAAATAACTATTCTTTTTTTTCTCCTTTTTCAAAATCTTTCCCTTTTTTTTGTTTTTTTTTTGTTTTTTTTTTCGCTTTATTTCGCATTGAATTGATAAAACCCTAGCATCACAGAAAGTCACATAGGAGGGAGTTTGTAAAGTTGGTAAAAATCGTAAAGTTTGTAAAGGTTTGTAGAGGGGTTTGCAAACGTGCGGTTTCATGCGATTATGAGTTTTTAATTAATATTACGCACCAGTTACACGCAGGACTACACTTTGACAACCTAAATCGGCGAAAGCACAACCAAACCTAAAGCTACTAATAACTAATAAACGGTTAATGATAAGAATAAATAATCACTTTTTTGTTACTGAAACAAAAGCTAGAAAGATTGCGATTATGCTTCAGACTTCAAACTCAATTAACTAATCCTTTTTTTTCATTTTTTAAATAACTATTCTTCTTTTTTCTCCTTTTTCAAGAATTTTCACCTTTTCCCCCTTTCTCGTTTTTTTGCTTTATTTCGAATTGAATTAATAAAACCTAACATCACAAAAAGGCACATATGAGGGAGTAAAGATTGTAAAAATTGTAAAGTTTGTAAAGGTTTGTAAAGGGATTTGTAAACGTGTGATTTCAGACGCTTATGAGTTTTTAATTGATATATCACACTAATTACACGCACGACCACACTTTGATAACCTAAATCGGCGAAAGCACAACTACACCTAAAGCTACCAATAAATACTAAGCGGTTAATGATAAGAATAAATAATTCTATTTTGTTACTAAAACAAAGGCTAGGGAAATTGCGATTATGTCTCAGACTTCTAACTCGTTCCCCTAATTCAGTTTTTCCTATTTTTCAAATTAATATTTTTTTCTCCTCTTTCAAGAATCTTTTTCTCTTCCCTTTTTTCCCGTTTTTTCGTTTTATTTCGAACTGAATTTATAGAACCATAGCATAACAAAAAGTCACATTTAAGGATGTTTGCAAAACTTTCGTAACACATGACAATTTTCTGATCAAAAATAAAATTTAAATTCGTGTCGATTTAATTAACGCTAGTAGTTCAGTGTCCAGTAATTTTTAGGAACAGAATTCAAAGACTTTTCCAGGTTTTTCAGGTTGAAAAATCAAGTTTATTAATGTCAACTTTCTTAACATTGAATAATAAAATATTTGCTTGTTATACATGTAAAAAAATCAACCATTTTATTTTTTATTGGACAGCAAATTCTAAAGAGAGAAGAACTATGAGTGAACATGTCCCTAATTTTTTGCGAACGTAGGTCGTCTTTGTGAAATCATTTTGAATATTTTAAGATCTTTCTAAAGTCTTTAAGTACCTTGAAATCTATGACATTTTTTGAAATGTTTGTAAGTTTGTTGAAATCTTTTGAAGTATTTGAAATCTTTGTGAAATATTAAAATTGCTGTCAAATATTTGAAAAATCTAGTAGAACATTTGTGAAATCTTTCTTTAATCTTTGTTTGTAAACTCCCTTATGTTTGTTTATAATTATTATTAAAATCCTTTGAAATCTTCTTAAATTCAGTGAAATCGTTTGAAATCTTTAAAATGTTTTGAAATCTTTAAAATATGGTTTTTCCTTAATTTTATTTTGAAATCCCTTTTGGAAATCCTTGAAATTCTTGAAATTTCCTGAAGTCCTTATGAATTCCTTGAAATATTTGTCAAAGTTCTCTGAAATAATTCGTATTCATTTGAAATCACTTGTACATTTATAGTCTTTCAAAAAATTTTAAAATTATTTAAAATCTTTCAAATTTATTAATTCTTTAAAATCTGATGTACTGTACCTATGTTGAAATTTTTTGGAATTCTTATGAATTCTTTGAAATTCTAATGAATTCTTTGAAATATTTGTAAAATCTTTTGTGCTCTTTTGAAATCATTGCATTATCAAAAATTTTGAAGAAATTTTAATGAAATCTTTGTAAAATCTTCCAACCAAATCAAAACCGCTTTAAATCTTTAAAATGTTTAGAAGTTTTTGAAATTTAGTGTACTGTACCCTTTTTAAAATCTGTGAACTTCTAGTATTCCTTTTATCATTTAAGAAATTTTTATGAAATCTTTCAAAACTTTTTGAAATTTTTTTGAATGTTTTGAATTATTTAAAATATTTTCAAAATCTTTCTTTAATCTTCTCTTCTGTGAAATACTTTGTGTTTGTCTAAAATCTCTTAAAATCTTCTCAAATTTGTTGAAATCCTTTGAAATCGTTTTGGATCTTTGTGAAATCTTTGTGAAATCTTCTGTATTCAATTTGTATTGCTTGAATATATAAAGCCTTTGGGAAAAATTTTGAAATTTAAAATTTGAGGTTTGAAATCTTTGAAATGTTTTGGAATTTTTGAAATCTGATATACTGTAAACTTTTTTATATCTTTGTAATTCTTGTATTCCTTTGAAATCTTTATGAAATTTTGACAAAATCTTTATGAAATTTTACGAAATCTTCGAAGTATTGTATAATTTTTCAAAAATATTTTGTACCAATTTAAAGTCATTAAGATATTTCAAATATTTGTGAAATCCTTTAAAATCTTCTAAAAAATTTTTAAATGTTTTAAAATCTTATAAATATTGTTTACTGTACGTTTTTTAAATCTTTGACATTTTTCAAAAGTTTTAAAAGTTTTAAAATCTTTTAGAAATTTGTTCTGAATCTTTGAGATCTGGTGTGCAGGCCTTTTTAAATCATTGAAATCTTCACGTTTATTGTAATTCTAAAACTGAATTTATATCGTGATTTTTAACTTATAATAATAATAATAATTTGTAAGTTCAATATCACCAAAAAATGTATGCTTGAACAATCTATATTAGCGGAGAAATAATAAAAAACTTATAAAATTATTTACAATATTAAAGTCTGTTTATTGCTATCCATAAAATAATTGGTACAACCTGCAAAACGTGCCTTGAATTTTTTTTATTTATTCTGTAATTCATAAATGATAAATCATATGTTGATAAATAACCAATTTTTTAGTAGAAAATTTTTTTTTAAACGAGATTTTTCTAGTTTAAAATTCATCAATTTATTTGAAAATTCAATCATTCTGCTTTTAATTAACTTTTTTCTTCTTGTTTGTTAGAGAATAATTTTTTTTCGTTAGGTATTCAACTATATTGTTAAATTTATTTTTTTTGTGTGAAATTTATTCTTTTGCGTTAAAAAATTCGTTTTTAATGGTAGAAAACTCATATTTTTCTTCAATGAGAATTTATCTTTCTTGAATGAATCTCAATTTTTCTTGAAGGGGGGGGGGCGTTGCTAAAATTGTTTAAGTATTTTTTAGACGGACTCATAAAAAATCACGATTTTCTTTTAACTGAAATGCTCTTGAAAACAAGTTGGAAGGCTCCTATTTTTTTTATGCTTTATAAACTTCTCCAGGAATAACTTTGATAAAAACGTTCAATTTGAAGTTTCTCAGTTTTACCATTCGCTTTTATTTGTAGTAAAAAAATTTTACTTTTAAAACTTAAACTGTGCCAGTGCTATTACAATTATTAGTCTTTTTACACTACTAAACACTATCTCATCAGCGTGAAAAATCTTGCAGTCGTTCATTGCCTGACATTTATGAGATTTTTCTACTTAAGCATTGCTAGTAGAAACAGTCAGAGACTGACAAGTAGAAAAGGTCAGTAAAGACAGACGAGTAATGTCATTCCAAACGGATCTTTCTGTTTGTATAATTTTATACCACCACAAAATGTTTCAGGAATTTTGACTAGTTTCGTTATCATACAATTTTTTTCTAGTTTAAGATTTTGAACTTTTTTCGCCATACCTGGAATCAGTAAGGTGTTAAAATTAACAATTCTGTTTATTTGTTTTAATGTAAAATTATGGTTGAGTGAAATGTAAGTTTTCTTGTAATTTTTGCTCAATCAAATACAATTTATGTATTTTTAGTGTGCGATTAACTCTTTTAAAACATAAATTAAAAAAAAAACTATGAAGGAAAAATTATTTTAATATTTTAGTGAATTGCTATTTATGTTGCGAACTTATTAATTCATATATATGTACACATGTTTTTATTTTTTTTAAATTAGTTTTAAAGGTTATTGATAAATCAAATTTTCCAAAATGGGAGTTTAGTTAAAAAAAATATATATAACGCAAAAATTATTTGAATGTTTTGATGGAAATTACTCTTTGAAGCTTCCTATTTTGTAAACTTATTACTTAATTATTACTCACTAGCTCATTAATTATTTTTACAAAATTCAATTACATAAAGCTTTAATTTTATAATTAAATTTTAGATATATGATTTGTATGATAAAAATTCATTTATATTTAAAGTACCTCTACTTCAATTATGTAATTTTTGTCAAAGTTTGTGATGTTGGGAAATGATTATCTAAATTTAATTTTTTAAATTATATGTACATATCTTTTTTTTGGAATTAGTATAAAAGGTTACTAATAATTCAAAATTTCAGAAATACAATTTCAAATTTTAAATAAAATATTAAGTTAAAACTATTCTTATGTTCTAATAAAAATAATGTTTAATGCTTTTTATGTTGTGAACTGATTAACTAATTATTTATTGAATATTTTTAAACTTATATTTTTTTAAAATAGTTTGAAAAGCTATTAATAAATAATATTTTCAAAAACGAAAGTTTGAATTTAAAAATAAATATAAAGTTAATTGAATGTTCCAATAAAAATTAAAGTTTGCGATGTTGTAAAATGATTATCTGAATTTAATTTTCAAAATTATATTTACAGATGTTTCAATTTTTTCTGGAATTAGTATAAAAATATATTTATCAGTTTAATGAGTAGAATTAATACAATTTCAAATAAAAAAAATATATTTAATGCAAAAAGTTTTTAAATGTTTCAATAAACTATTTAATTTATTATTGGCGAATTAATTTTGTTGCAAATAGTAGATTACATAAAGATTAAAATTTAATTATTTTTTAATTAGGTAACACAAATTAATTATTTACTACCAGGTATTGCAATTGAATGATGGCTGTTATTTTCGTAATAAGATTTAATTTTTTCTTCAAAATACCTCTATTACAATTATATATTTTTTTTAATATTTGGAATTTCAAATAAGTATCTAAATTCATTTTTAATAAATAAATTAACATATATTTTATTTTGGAATTAGTTTTGAAAGTTATTAATCAATCAAATTTTTAAAAATAAAAGTTCTTTTTTAACTAATTTAACTCATTTACCTTCTAGGCTGATAAAGTAATTAATAGCTGATTAATTTTTTCACAATATTAAATTAAGTGAGGGTTGAATTTTAATTGTTTTCAATTGAGTATCATTAATAGATTTTTTTCGTTCAAGATCATGTAATTGAATATTAAATATTATTTGTATCATAAAAGTTTATTTTTTATTAAAAATGTTACAATTATACAATTATATTTGTCATAATTATCATTATAATATATCTGTCACAATTATATAATTCTTCAAATGTTTTTGATGTAAAATGAGGATCTGAATTTAGTTTTTTAAATTATATGTACATATGTTTTAATTTTTTCGAAAATCAAGGCTTAAGGATTTTAATGTTGTAAACTGATTAATTAATGATTCACTAATTTAATTTTTTTTAAATTAAATTACATAAAGATTAAATTCTAATTTTTTTCTTTTAAGTAACATAAATTGATAAGTTATGTAATTAATTATTGACTATTATTTCTATAATAAAAATGTATTTTTTCCTATAAAAACCTCTCTTACAATTATATACTTTTTTGAAATGTTTGGGATTATGTTAAATAAGTAACTGAATTCAGTTTTCAGAATTAAATGTAGGTATATTCTAATTTTTTCCTAATCAGTTAAAATGTTTATTAGTGAATTAAATGTGTAAAAATATAATTTAATATTTTTTAAATATACAATGTAAAAATTATTTGAATGCTTCCATGAAAATAACTCTTTAATGCTTTTCATGCTGTGAACTGATTAATTAATTACTAACGGATTCTTTTGAAACTTCTATTTTCAGAAATTATTTTAAAAGGTTATAAAAAAATCTAATTTTTATAAATGAAAATTCAAATTAAAAAAAAAACAATTTGAATATTATAATAAAACTTATAGTTCAATGCTTCTTACTTTGTGAAATGATGAACTAACTATTAACTGATTAGTTTTTTTTTATATATGAAAATAAATAAAAATAAAAATTAAGCTTTTCTTAATTAGTAATATAAATTAATTATATTATTTAAGAATATAATAATAAATATTGCATATAATTTGTATAATAAATTTTGAAATATATTTAAAATACTTGTATTTTAATTACGTCATTTTTCAAATGTGTCTAATGTTGTGAATCGTGTATATGAATTTAATTTTCAGAATTATATGTAAATGTGTTCAATTTTTTCTGAAATCAGTATGAAATGTTATAATATATCAAGTTTTCAGAACTTAATGCAAAAATTTAAAAAATGTAGAGTTAAAATTATTTGAATGTTTGAATAAAAATTATAGATTGATGCTGAAATGACGATTTTCAAATTCAATTTTCAAAATTGTACTAATCTGTGATGTTTTAGTTCTCTTGAGGATGAGCATAAAAGGTTAGTAATAATTTAAATTTTTAGAAATGAAATTTCAAGTTTAAAAAAAATATAAAACAAAAATTAATATTAAATGTTCAAAGTAATATAAGTGTTTGATGCTTTTTATATTGTGAACCGATTAATTGTTGATTGACTAATTTATTTTTCTACCTTATCAAATTACATGAAGATTAAGTTTAGATTTTTCTCTATCAGTAGCGTAAATTGCTTATTTCTTTCAAGGTCATGTAACTAAATATTGGCTATAATTTATATAATAAAAGTTTATTCATATTTAATTGATTTTTATTACAATTATTTTGGAAAAAATTTTTGTACGGTTTTTTAATAAGTATTTGAATTTAATTTTCAAAATTATATGCAAATGTTTTAATTTTTCAATTTGTCATTTTCGCCCTCGAACATGGTTTTTTTGCCCATGGAAGTTACATGGACCGATACGCTAGTCTTTTAACTTCCAGTAAGGTCAGGCAACATCGCTTCGAGTATGTACCTGGAAAGTCTGGGCTGATTCCTGCTGCCGGCATTATTTGCTAATTTTTTTTTAATTTGTTTTTACTGTATGCATTACTCATTATCCCTAGTATTACACCAAAAATGGTTGTAGCTTTCCGTAGAAATATTCAAACCTGAACAAATCCAAAGGGAAATTCTGAAAAGAGGGTTTTGATCTTTGTTGAGAGGAGACAGCGAAAGCGGATAATAACCTCTGTAGTGGGTTCGTTTTCGTTTTAATAAGGACGATGACATATCTAACGGCGCAAAATGTGAAGCACGTCCGTATGCAAGCAAGCAAGTCGGGTGGCCAATCGGGTGCGCGCGTGCGTCGTTGCGAATAATAGTAAAGCAAGAAGAAGGCCTCGGCGAGCGAGCGGCTGGATATGGTATCAAGCGTCGCGTCGGTGTAACGAGTATCGAACCTGTCGTGTCCTCCGTGTCTGCATCTGCCGATTCTGTCTACTGTCCTCCTCTCGGACATTCAATGCTCGCTCGCACCCATTTGACGCTCGCACCCAGCCCCGGATATTTATTTTCGCAAGCACGTCCTTCACGCGTATTGTATACACGCGACGTGCACGGCAACTATCGGCTTCCTGTCGAGGTGTTACAGTCCGACACCTTCTGGAAGAGACCTACAGCCTTGTGCTAACGAGATGTCCCTGCCCTGGGAAATAGAGACACCTAGAGACGTTTCAAAGACTCTGCGTGAAGATACTCCTGTTTATTGCGACTTGCAATAAAAATCCGAAGAGGATAATATGGATTATTGTCCTGTCTTCTTGTTACGAGCTTGCTGCCGAGTCTGTACATGTAAAGAATCTCACTAAGTTTTTAGAAACTTGGGAAACGAAAATACATATAAACACAAAAAAAGGGTTTATATTAGAACCGATTTTTGCTTCCAAGAGAGCTGCAACAAAAAGGAACATCTCTTGTTGAAATGGAACCGAAATGATAAATTGTTCCTAAGCAACTCAAAGTGTCACAGAATAAAACTGGTGATATCAAAAGTTGCAGTTGATCGTTCGAGCAGGGTAATAGTCAGCTGATTGCTCCAAACTGAGGTATGCTCAACTTTGTTACAGGCCTGTAACGTGCTGCCTCCAAGTTTTGTCTGTAAGGAGTTCTGATAGAGACAAGTCAATGATGAATATTTTAGGTTGCAATCCAGATTTAATTGAAATGTCGCAGGTAATCGTTCGAGCAGGGTAATAGTCAGCTGATTGCTCCAGACTGAGGTAAACTTACCTTTGTTACAGGCCTGTAACTTGCTGCCCTTAATTTTTTTCTGTAATGAGTTCTGATAGAGAGGAGTAAATGATGAATATTTAAGGTTGCAATGCAGATTTGATAAAAATATTGCAGGTAATCGTTCTAGCAGGGTAGTAGTTAGCTGATTGCTCCAAACTGAGGTAAACTTACCTTTGTTACAAGCCTGTAATGTGCTGCTCTCAATTTTTTCTGTAATGAGTTCTAATAGAGACAAGTTAATGATGAATATTTCAGGTTCCAATGCAGATTCAATAAAAAATGTTGCAGGTTATCGTTCCAGCAGGGTAATAATCAGCTGATTGCTCCAAACTGAGGTAAACTTACCTTTGTTACAGGCCTGTAACGTGCTGCCTCCAAGTTTTGTCTGTAAGGAGTTCTGATAGAGACAAGTCAATGATGAA
>JAUELO010000292.1:2051816-2063507 GCA_032357855.1 Amphibolips quercusostensackenii | reverse complement strand
AAAGCGCCTTGCTGGTACTACACCGGCTTTCTTCCTTGTTGAATCCTCTTGCAAAATGCTTTCGATAACATGGAATTTCACAGTGATTTGCAAGAATTTTATTAGATCAAAGAGATCAAATTTTTGCTATTCGGATTTGTCACTCCTATCATTAATTCATACTCCCAATTTCGTCTGGGATTATCGACCGACAGGTGAATAAATTTGCAATAAGGTAGACGCCAGAGTCTCAGTTCAGTGGGTAAAATTTTCGTATCGATTACGACCAGCTTTAATTATAATTAGTCGCAGATACAAGTTGCAGTGATTGTAGAGAGTAGCAATACATCATTAGTGAGACGTAGGAGAATTATTAGTGGCATTGAGGTCATTTCGTTGAGTTCACTTCCAAGTAATAATTCTTCAAGTTCTGAAGCAACCTTGCACTTGTTCTTGGTGTGAAAAGTAAAAATTTTTAAATTGAGGTCTTGGTAACCCTTTACTTGAAACGGTAAAAGATTATTGCAGTATTGATGCAGGGCATAAATACGAAAGAAATATGGGGAACGTAAAAAATGAGGGCCATAATTTTCATACGGGTGTACCTTCCATGCCTCCATTTGACAATATAATCCCCATTAGTCTTCGCAGATATGCCAAGTGCAATAAAAGGTACGAATTATCGGTTCTTTAGCAATAACATATTCGGTTTCCACTTAATTGCTATGGCATATTTTAGCTGGCAGATGCAACCGAATTTGGTAGGCGTAAGTTTAAGTGGGTAGTTGTAGAATTTAATCAAGCGACGATTAAATGTGTCACTTGAACTTAAAAAATCAATCAGTAAGAATAAAAATCTCGATTAACGGTAGCTTATACAAGTATTGAAAAGTGGATGACCTTCCTTTGGCGATCTGGAATCGGATGATGGATCTCCTGCGATCTTTGGATCGAGATTCGAGCGTATCGGTGAACGAACGCACGCACGCCCGCTTGTATCTCTCGAAGAGGGACAAGTGCGCGGCAGAAGTCGAGCGAGCGCACGTCGTGATATATCAGATCGGCCGAATGGCGTATTACCATTACAATGGTTTACAATGCTGTATCAGGCAGATCTCACGGTGACTACACACATACACAGGAGCTACCACTCCAGTTACAAAGGTGTTGTAGCGTTGTCGCGGCGACACCTCGACTGGCCACCTAACATGCATTATGCATCTAATGTTAGTTACATGAGGTACCTACGGAAGGCGCTAGACCTATCTTCCCATGGTCAATGTATCGCTTCTGGACATGCCTACCTGTCGCCACTGCTCTCCTTCTTTACTTCCTCCATCTGTGTACTTCCTTCACCCGTGTACTTCCTTCACCACCAAAGCCAATCCTCTTAACAGAAATCGAGTTTCCGAAATGCTTCGGTTTATCTTACACATCGATTTTGTTTGATGCATTTTATCACATCAAATTACAATGAGGTTCCTTTTAAAAGTTCAAACTATTTTTCAAGTAGCACATGGATTTTTCTCGTAGAGGATCGTATCAAAGATTTTAACTGTCAATAAATTGTAGATCTGGGAGGTCAAGAAGGCTACCGAGGCTGCGGGAAATTGGATGGTTTTTGTTTATGGATTTAATCACATCAAATTAAAATGAGATTTCTTTTAAAAGTGCTAACTAGTATTCTTAAAGTACAAGCCTACAATTCGTTGCAAAAGCTTGCTGCGTAGGCTCTGAATTTACCACACATGTTATTTGTGTTAAATTGGCGGAGACTTGACTTTCATCGTCGACACATGGATTTTTCTCGTAAAGGATCGCATGGACGATTTCAATTGCCAAAAAATTTAAGGTCTAGGAGGTCAAGGAGGCTACCGAGGCTGCGGAAAGTCGGATGGATTTTCTATGAATTTCATCACAACAAATAAAAATAAAAGTCCTTTTAAAAGTGCCAACTATTTTTCAAGAACAAAGCCTACAATTCGTAGCAAAAACTTGCTGCGTAGGCTACGAATCTACTACACATGTGATTAGTGTTAAGTTGTCGAAGACTCGACTCTAATCGTCGACATATAGATTTTTCTCGTAAAAGAACGCATGAGTGATTTCAACTGTCAAGAAATCTGAGGTCAAGAAGGTCAAGGAGGCTAAAGAGAATGCAGATTTCTTGATGTCTTTTTTTATGAATTTCATCACAATAAATGAATATGATATTTCTTTTGAAAGTGCCAACTATCCTCTAAGTACAGAGCCTACAATTCGTAGCGAAAACTTGCTGCGTAGGCTACGAATCCACTAAGCATGTGATAAGTGTTAAACTGGCGAAGACTTGACTTTAGTCTTCGACATATAGATTTTTCTCGTGAAGGAGCGCATGAACGATTTCGAATGTCAAGAAATCCAAGGTCTAGAAGGTCTAAAAGGCTGAAGAGGCTACGGATTTCCGAAAGGCTTTTTTATGGATTTCATCACAACGAATAAAAACTATATTTCTTTCAAAAATACCAACTATTTCTGAATTGCAGAGCCTACAATTCGTAGCAAAAACTTGCAGCGTAGGCTACGAATCTACTGCGTATGTGATTAGTGTTAAATTGGCGAAGACTTGACTCTAATCGTCGACATATGGAGTTTTGTTGTGAAGGATCGTATAATTGATTTTAACTGTCAAGAAATCCAATGTCCAGGAGGTCGAAGACGCTAAAGAGGCTGCGGATTTTCGGACGGCATTTTGTTTGATGGATTTGACCACAACAAATTACAATGAGATTGCTTTTGAAAGTGCTCACTATTCTTTATGTACAGAGCCTAAAATTTGTAGCAAAAACTTGCTGCGTAGGCTGCGAATCCACCACACGTGTTATCAGTGTTAAATTTGCAAATACTTGACTCTAATCGTCGACAGTCGACACATTGATTTTTGTGCAAAGAATCGTATGAAAGATTTTAACTTTCAAGAAATCCAAGGGGCCATGAGGTCGAGGAGGCTAAAGAGGCTGCGGATTTGCGGATGTCTTTTTTTATGGATTCCATAACAACAAATAACAATAAGATTCCTTTTGAAAGTGCCAACTGTTCTTTAAGTACAGAGCCTACAATTCGTAGCAAAAACTTGCTGAGTAGGTTACGAATCCACTACACATGTGATTAGTGTTCAATTAGCGAAGACTTGATTCTAATCGTCGACATATGGATTTTTTTTTGTAAAGGATCGCACATACGATTTTAGCTGTCAAAAAATATAAGGTCAAAGAGGCTGAAGAGGCTGCGGATTTCCGGATGGCTTTTTGTTTAGTAGATTTCATCACAGAAAATTACAATGAGATTCCTTTCAAAAGTGCCAACTATTCTCCAAGTACAGAGCCTACAATTCGTAGCAAAAACTTGCTGCGTAGGCTACAAATCCACCACACATGTTATTAGTGTTAAATTGGCGAAGACTTGACTCTCATTGGCAAAACATGAATTTTTCTCGTAAAGAATCTTATGAACGATTTTAACTGTCAATAAATCTAAAATTAGTACGATTAAGGAGACTACTGAGGCTGCGCATTTCCGGATTGGTTCTTGTTTGGTGGATTTCATGACAACAAATTATAATGCGATTCCTTTCAAAAGTGCTAACTATCCTTCACGTGCAGAGCCTATAATATGTAGCATTGCTGCGTAGGCTACGAATGCACCACGCATGTGATTAGTGTTCAATTGGCAAAAACTTGACTCTAATCGTCGACACATGGATTTTTTTCTAGAAGGATCGTATAAACAATTCCAACTGTAAAGAAATCCAAGTTATAAGAGGTTCAAAGTAGCTACCGAGGCTGCGAAGATTTACGCGTTGTCGCATAACGAAGAAGGTTCATCAGCATCTGTAATGGCGGCATCGCTTCGACCCTTTGTCTATGCTCCTTACACCTGTTCGGCTTCAAGTCCTCAATCAATTTAATTACTATTTCGGACGCTCGTCAAGGTATTTATCAGAATTCAACGTCAGTCCTGCTGCTTCGCAGCAAAGCGAAAGGATCTTGCGCCACTTGTCTCCTTTTCGCGATACTAAATCACCTAAGTGAACGTGAAATAACACATATTCAGTTTCGGGAAAATTCCGGTGGCCTGATGCTTTTTTAACGTTTTGGGAGGATTGGGCTCTTCATTATCCTTAATCTTTTCTTTCCTTATTGAAAACAAATCACCTATTATTTTTATAGAAATTGCAATAATTTAGAGAGACTAATCGAAAGACCCTTTTAAAATGCCACACGAGTGTAATTATGATTTCTCTCTTAAAGTTATTTCCGTGATATCGTCGCACGCGCTATCGCAGCAGCGTAACGAAGAGAGTAGCATCCCGAAATGGAGGTATAATGATATCCCGAAGGAACGATTTCCTCGATAAGAGAGGTTGTTGAGTGCTGCCATCATTCGAGATTATCTTCTCGCCGCCCCAACATTTCGTTTTATCGAATGCAGTTCCGAGAAAAATAAAAGTCCACTGGCGATGAGCGGTTCGACAAAGTCCCGAATCATCCTTCGCAAGGACGTTCGAGATGGTCAAGAGTTGTTCAGTCGGCAGTTGAAGGGTTTCTCATCTTTGCGGTTGGCCCAATCATTACACTTCGATCCAAGACCCAGGCATTTGCTGACTTCCATTTTATCGTTATCGCCAACCGAAGCGCGCAGAGCATTCGTTATGCCAATCTCTATCTTCTATCTCGCACGTCTCGACAACTAACGGTGAGTCCTCAAAAATGCTGCCTGAACTTCTGAGATAAAAGACAACCCAGAACAAGCCTCTGCACCTGCTGCGGTCATTTGTGTCATAATTGTTCCTATTATTTGACCTCCTGAAGCCCGGAACAGTAATGAAGACGTTTTTATGATGGAATTCACTCTGAAGAAGTTCAGAGTGACAAATTATATTTTTAATTATAAACCTTTTATTAAGCTTCTTAACGAGACTTACATCTTTACGATGTCTTTATGATGTTACTTACTTTTGTCAGAGAATATGCTAAGGGTCATGCCCAATTTATGTAAGGTGTTTGTCTGAAATTTTTACCCCCCCCCCCTTCCTTCTCTTATGTGAAATACTGTAAGATTTGCCCCCACCCCCGAAAAAACCTAATATTTTATAAACTTAGGGAACTTCAATGTTTATCTAAACTATTATTATTTAGTCTATAAATTATGAAAATTCCTATTTGTTTATCGCAGGTTTCACATATTTTTCTCTATTTTTCTCTGTACTATTTTTATCTAAAGAGCTGATTATTATATTTTTGGTTGAGAATTTATCTTTTATGGTAAAAAATTTTATTATTGAGTTAAAAATTTAATTGTTTCGTTAAAAAATAACAGTTTTGATACAAATTTGTTCTTTTTTTTATTGAAAATTCCTATTTTTGGGTTGAAAGCTGAACTATTTTGGTAAAAAATAAACTTTTTAGTTAATAAATAAATATCTTGTTGAAAATTAAACTGTTTTGCAGAAAATTCCTTTTTTTGGCTTGAAAATTTATCTCTTTTAGTAGAAATTTAACCTCTTATAGTTCAAATTTTTGTTAAAATATCAACCATGACATTTTTTGTTGAAAATTTATCATTTTTGGTTTAAAATTCAAATGCTTGACTGAAAAGTAAACTACTTTCTTGAAAATTTATTTTTTTTATTTAACATTCGTGATTTCAGTTTTAGATTATTTTCCGTGGCTACAATTTTTTTTACTGGTAATATAAGTATTCTATTTTTTGTTGAAAGTGTATCGTTTTCAGTTCCAAATTCATGAATTTTATTGAAAATTACTGTTTTCGGCAGAAAATTAATTTTCTTTGCCAAAAATTCATCTATTTCATTAAAAATTGATTCTTTAGTTGAAAATTTAACTATTATGATGGAAATTAATTTTTTTTAATTGAAAATTAATTTTTCTCTGTAACTTTGACTATTATGTTTTGAGTGTTGTCTTTTTTATAGAAAATAAATCTCCTTTGTTAAAAAATCTCTTCTCAGCTGAAAATTAACCTATTTTGTTAAAAATAAGTTTTTTTTAATAAAATAATTTTTTTGCAGATAATTCAACTATTTTATTTTTAGTTTGAATACTATCTCGTTACTTGGAAATTTGTGTATTTTGTCAAAAATTCGTTTCTATCTAAAATAAAATTAATTTTTTTTTGTTAAATATTCATCTTTTTATTTGAAAATTTTTTTTGCTTAAAATTTAGCTGTTCCATTTTAGAATATAAATGTTCTTTTTTAAAAATTCATCTTTATCGTTGAAATTTAATTTTTTTGATTGGAAATTAATCATTTCTATGAAAGTTTGTTTTTCTGTTTTTGTTGAAAATTGATTTTTCAACTGTAAATTTAACTATTTTACTCTTAGTGGCAAACGTACATTTTCTAATTAAAAATGTTACTATTCTATTCCTAGTAAAAAATGAGTTTTTTTGTAGAAAATTATTCGCTTTGTTAAAAATACAACTTTTTGGTTAAAACTTAATTTTTTTGGTTAAATAATTCACTATTATGTTGAGAAACAGTTTTCTTGTTGAATATAAATGCACAATATTATTATTGATAAATAATAATGCATTTTGTTAAAATTAGTATTTTTCTGAAAAAATCAATAGTTTTAACAATATAATTATTTTTAATTAATATAATGCATTTAGTTTAAAATTAGTTTTTCTCTTTCTAAAAAATAATTTTTTTTAACTATTCTATTTTTGGAAAAAATTATCTTTTCTAGTTAAAGAATTAACCATTTGGTTCAAAAATTCACTTATTTTGTTGTAAATTCAGCTTTTTGGTAGAAAATGAATTTTCTTGCTTGAAAATTTATCTTTTAGCTTAAAAATTTAATTATTTTGTTCAAAATTATTTTTTTGTTCGTACTTAATTTTTGTAACCGTAAATTTAACTATTATTTTTGTTGTAAAAAATTAGTTTTTTTGGTAGAAAATAATTTCGCTTTGTTACAAATAAAGTTTTTTTTGTTAAACCTTATTTTTTGGTTGAAAATTCAACTATTTTTCTAGAAAATATTTTTTTTGATAAAGATTAGTTTTTTTCACAAATGAAACTTTTTGGTTATAACATAATTTTTTTGGTTCAAAATTGAATTATTCTGTTGAAAAATATTTTTTTGTTGTCAAAAATTAGTTTTTTTCCTCAAAAAATTTATTTGCTGAACGAAAAATCTAAGTATTTTATTTTTTGGGAAAAATTGCTGTCTTTTCTAGTTAATAAATTAATCATTTGGTTCAAAAATTTACGTATTTTGTCGAAAGTTCGTCTTTCTGGTAGAGAATAAAACTTCTTGCTTAAAAAATTATCTCTTTGTTTGAAAGTTTTACTATTTTCTTGAAAATTCGTCTTTTTTTTTGGTCGAAAATTAATTTTTTCAACCGAAATTTGGCAGTTCCCTTTTTTGTTAAAAATTGATCTTTTTCAGTTAAGAGTTCTCTTTTTTGGTAGAAGATCAATCTTTAGTCTTAGAATTTCTTTTTTTTTGTAAAAGGCTGTCTTTCTAATTGGAAAATTTAAAATTTTGGTTCAAAATTCACGTATATTATTGATGAAAATTCTTTTTGTAGAAGATTAATCTTCTTGCTCGAAAATTTTTCGTCTGCTTTAAAAATGTATTGTCTTATTTAAAAATTTATTGTCTGATTTAAAAATTTTACACTATAAGGCCGTCTAACGCCGAGGTCGGCCTTATTACGCGAGATGAGTGTATTTAATAGAAAATTTAACGTCTACTGAAAAATTTTTTGTTGACCTTAGAATATTGTTGATCTTCTAGAAGAAGAAATCGTAACAGGGTAAATCTATATAAACACTTTAAGAAAGAATAATTAATTTTTAGCGCCATAGAGATTTATAGCCCAAAATAGTAAAGCTGAAATTTTTCCTATACACTGAAATTCAACAATTTTCAAAACCTTCCTTGTTTTAGAAATATTATCTTTGTGAAATTTGTGTGAAATATTTTTAAATCTTTTTATAATATTTGAAATATTTTCAAAATATTTGACAATATTTGTAAAATTATAAAAATCTTTGTGAAATCCTTGGGAAGTCATTGAAATCTTTCCGCACTTTTCGAAATCTACTTAAAATGTTTGAAGTCTTCAGAAATTCATTCAAATCAGTTTGAAAGCCTTTTGACATTTTTGAAAATCTTTTTGACAATTTAAAAATATTTGTTAATGTTCGTGAAATTATTGAAATCATTGAAGTTTTGATGGAATATTTAAAATCTTCTAGAAAAATTGCAATATTTGTAAAATCATTGCGAAGTGTTTGAAATGATTTCTAAATATTTGATGATATATATAATGTTACTGAGATCTTTGTGAAATCTTTGGTAAATCATTGAAATATTTGTACAGTCTTTGAAATATGTATAAAATCTTTGCAAAAAATTTGAAAACCTTGTGAAATCTTTAAAAAATTATTGAAATATTTGTGAAATCTTCGTGAAATCTTATTAAAATATTTAAAATATTTATTAATATTTGTGAAATAATTAAAATCTTTGAAATCCTTACAAAATAATTCAAATTTTTTAAAAATCTTTCTGATATTTTTTTAGGTTTTAATATTTGTGAAAGCATTGAGAAATATTAAAAATATTTTTGAAATATTTAATAATATTTGTGAAGTAATGGAAATCTGTGTGAAATCTTTGGAAAATTATTTAAATATTTGTGCAATCTTTGAAACCTACCTTAAATTTTTATAAAAAAATTGGTTATCTATCCGAAGTCTTTGCGAAATATTTGAAATCTGTGTGAAATCTTTTAAATCTTCAGAAAATCATTGAAATTTTTGTAAACTTTTTTTTATATCTTTGGAACCAAAAATATCAATATCATTTTGAACAAAAAATATATATTTTGTACAAAAATGTGGAATTTTTAAACTCAAAATAATTTTTTCGCAACAATAAAGGTTATTTTTCGTCAAATAAATTAATATTCAAAAAATATTTCATTTTTTGGAACTTAAATTTTAAGAGTAAGAAAAAGACAAAAATGAATGCAATATCTCCTTTTATGACTGACAAAATGGATTTTTTGGACTCTAATTAGAATTCATTTTTACATGTAGATTTAATTAATTTTAATTTCAATTAATTAATTTTAATTTTAAAGTAACTAAATTCAAAAACAAATACTTAAATTTTTGATCAAAAAATATAAATTTTCAGCAAAAATAGAAGAGTTCAACTTTCAGTTAGAAAAATTAGTTAGAATTGTTCAACTTTAACCAAAAAAAATAAATTTTCAACTGAAATGATGAATAATTAACTGAAATACTTGAATTTTTAATTACAAAGATGAATTCTCAAACAACAAGATTAATGAACTACAAAAAAATACAATAAAAAAACATAAATTTTTCACGAAAGAGTTGAGTTTTGTACTAAAAAAAATTAACTCACAACCGAAAATAATAGTTACATTTTTAGTAATTAAAATTAGTAATAAATACTTATAAATATAATACATATATAATATAATACTTGTAAGTAATAAATAAAATAATCATTTTTCAACCAAAAATGGAATAATTGAATTTTGAGCCAAAAATGAATGTTTATTAAAAGAAATGGGTTTTCATTTAATGTTATGGAATATTTGAATAATACAATAGTTATATTTTCAGGTAAAAAAAAAATTATTTTCAAACAAAAAGGAAACAAATTTTCAACAAAATATGTAGTTAAATTTTGGAAGAAAATCCCTTTGCATAAAAAAAACAAACAATTATTTAATTAAATAGATTATTTTTCAATCCCAGAAATGAATTTTTAATAACAATTATGAACTCCAAGAAAAATTATAACTTTTAACATTAGAGTTAAACTTTTAACCAAGTCATTTTATTTACAATCTAAAAGATAAATTTCCAACTAAAATGATAAATATTTAACTGGAATATTTAAATTTTGACGGTCGAGAATAATTTTTAGACAAAAAGATTAACGTTTCAAGAAAAAGATAATTTTCAATATTTGAGTGAAATATTACAATAGATGAATTTGCAACCAGAAAGATCAATTTTCAACTAAGATGAAAAATATTGAAATAAAATAATTTATTTGTTGGCTAAAAAGATGGGTTTTCAACTAAGACGATAATAAAATAATTAAATTAAATTAAATATTATAATAATTTATATTAGAATCATAAAATATATTAAAATTTAAATTAATATAATAAATATTATATATAAAAATTAAATAAAAAAATAATTTTAAGCGAAAGAGTTTTACTTCTAAGTAATATAATTTTCAGCCCAGCAGATGGATTTTTAACTAAAATTATAAATATTCAAATGGAATACTTGAATTTTTAACCAACGAGAAATATTTTTAGACGAAAAGATTAACATTCAAAAAAGAAGATAATTTTCTATAAAAAATCGGCCTTTCAACAAAATACGTGTATTTTTAACAATATTGTCGAATTTTCTATTCAAAAAGGCCAATTTTCATTCAAATTGTTAAATTTTGAACTAGAAAGGGTCAATTTCAACTAAAAATGAAACAGTTAAATTGTGAGTTAATGAAATTCATTTTTAAACAAATTGATGGATTTTTAACTAAAATGATAATTCTGTAACTAGGAAAGTTGAAATTTTTATATAAAAAGAAAATTTTCAACCACAAAGATTATTTTTTATAAAAAAGGGTGAACTTTTTACAAATTACATAAATTTTCAAACAAATAGTTTCATTGGTAAGTAAAAAATTTTAATTTTTAGCAAAATAGTATAAATTTCATTTTAAAAAAAGGAGAATTTTTAATTTAAGATCAAACAGAGATCTATTTTTTTACGAAAAAATACTTTATGCTAAATAATTATGATAAAGATCCAAACTACCTTACTTTTCGGCTCATTAAAGACAAAAACAAGAATTGAAAAAAGAAGGAAATACATTTTTATCCAAAAATGGAAGAGTCTAATTTTCTCTTAAAAATTAAATTCTTCACAAAAAAACGTATTTTCAGCAAAAAAGTTAAATTTTCTGCTAGAATAGTTAAATTTTTAGATAAAAAATTGATTCTAAACAAATTATTAGTTACATTTTCAATCAGAGATGGATTTTCAAATAAAATGATAAATGTTCAATAAAAAAATTAATTTATCATAATTAAGGTTAACTGTTAACCAAGTAGTTGAATTTTTAAATAAGTAAATTAATCTGTAACCTAATAAACACACTTGTATACCCTACGACTGTAGGTGAAGTAGAAATCACTTTTCTATATTCACCAAGATTCCCTGATTTTAATTAAATTCCCGGTCAACAAAATTCCCGGTTATTTCCCAGTCGAATCGCTATCCTAAAAATATTTATCTTACTCATATTATCAATCTTGCAGCACTTGAAAACTCACAAAAAGTAAATGTGTGTTGAACTTTCGACGCTAATATACAGAAATAAATTAAAAGTAAATTCACAATAAATTAAATATTTCTAACTTAAAAAATAATCAAATGAGATAGTTATGATATAACATTTACCTGTAAAATGTCAAAAACAATAAAAAATATTCGACGTTGAAGTAAAAAAATAAAAAGTCACTAGGGCACCACCAATGTTTGGCCCGGCACTGCTCGTTTCTCACAAGCGGTGAGAATTTTGCTGGCTAGTATGTAAGGTCCATTTCGACCGATATACTCAGCGTGCAATG
>JAUELO010000292.1:2035668-2050106 GCA_032357855.1 Amphibolips quercusostensackenii | reverse complement strand
GAAATTCATTTTTAAACAAATTGATGGATTTTTAACTAAAATGATAATTCTGTAACTAGGAAAGTTGAAATTTTTATGTAAAAAGAAAATTTTCAACCACAAGGATTATTTTTTATGAGAAAGGGTGAACTTTCCACAAATTACATAATTTTATAATAAATAGTTTGATTGGTAAGTAAAAAATGTTAATTTTTAGCAAAATAGTAGAAATTTTATTTTAAAAAAAGTTAAATTTTTAATTTAATATTGAACAGAAATCTATTTTCTTACGGAAAAATATTTTATGCCAAAAAGCATAAAAAAGATCCAAACTACCTTAATTTTCGGCTTATTAGAGACACAAATAAGAATTGAAAAAAGAAGGAAATACATTTTTATCCAAAAAAAGAATAGTCTAATTTTCTCTTAAAAATTTAATTCTTGCCAAAAAAACGTATTTTTATCAGAAAAGTTAAATTTTCTACTGAAATAGTTAAATTTCTATATAAAAAAATTGATTTTGAACAAATTATTAAGTACATTTTTAACCAGAGATGGGTTTTCAATTAAAATAGTGAATGTTTAATGAAAAAATCAATTTTTCATAATTGAGTTTTACTTTTAACCAAGTCGTTGAATTTTCAAATAAGAAAATTATTTCGTAACCTAATAAGCATACTTACATACCCTGCGACTGTAGATAAAGTAAAAATCACTTTTCTATATTCACCAAGATTCCCGGATTTTAATTAAATTCCCGGTCAATAAAATTCCCGGTCATTTTCCAGTCAAATCGCCACCCTGAAAATATTGATCTTACTCATATTATTAATCTTGCGTCACTTAAAAATTCACAAAAAGTAAATGTGTGTTGAACGTTCGACGCTAATGTGCAGTAATAAATTAAAAGTAAATTCACAATGAATTGAATATTCTTAACTTAATAAATAATCAAGTGAAATTTTTATGATATAACATTTAAATGTAACATATCAAAAACAATAAAAAATATTCGACGTTGAAGTAAAAAAATAAAAAGTCACTTGGGCACCGCCAATGTTTGGCCCGGCACTGGTCGTTTCTCACAAGCGGTGAGAATTTTGCTGGCTAGTATGTAAGGTCCATTTCGACCGATATACTCAGCGTGCAATGTGAACTGCGATTCGAACTTTGAAGCTAACCATTTTCCCATTTGCATTAATCAAAAATGAACTGCTAATTAAAGCACTCGAAGTGGAACTTTTAAATTTTAAACTTTTCAAATTGAAGTTTTAAATGTTTTTATTTCAAAAAGATTGTACTCAAATTCTCAATGACTTACACGTAGAAAATGGAAAATACTAACACTTTGCAATTTAACAATTTTAAATTAAAAGCATTTTAACTAAAATATTACAAATTTTTAATTTTTGTAAATTGCAGAGTTCAAAGATTTAGATTCAGTTCAAAAAATATAAATCCATGTTATCATTTTTAATGTTCCAAATTGAGGAATTAGTCAATGAATTGAACATTATTTCAAATTATAGTAGTTTAATTAATTTTAAGCTAGAAGCATTAAAACTTGACCGATGAAATTTTTTTTAAGTCAGCACTTTTTAAATTAGATATTAAATTATTTTCATTTTGAATAGTTTAGAAATCCCTAAAAATCTTCAACATTACATTTTAAAACTTTAAAAAATCTGCATGTTGTTTTAAACTTTTTTAAATTTTAAATCATTTCTAAATTTTTTTAGAACTTGTAAATATCTTTTAAAATTATTTGGATTTTTCCTAAAATTTTTAGAAAATCTTACAAAATGAGAACTATTAAAATAATTTTTCAAGATAAAAAAATCTTTTTCAATTTTCCTAGCAATCTCAAAAAAATGTTTTTATTTTTTTAAAGCCTTTCACAATTTTTAAAAGCTTCTCAATTTTTTGTTCGGAATCTGCAAAAATCTACATGTTGTTTTAATTCAGGCCATGGCTATTTGCACTGAAATTTCGGTACAATTAGCCAGATATTGTCAAAACACACATTTCGCTTAAATTATTTGAACAAATTTCAAGTTTTAAGTTATTTTTGAATCTTTTCAAAACATCTAAATATGTCGAAAAACTATTCAAATTGTTTTACAAATTACAAGTATTAAATTGTTATTCATACATCCAAATACAACAATTTCACTTAGAAATCATTCATTCTTTAAACAGAACAATTAAAATCGTAACGTTCAGAGCTTAAGAACTCTTTAAAATTGTAACAATTCAAGGTTTTCTATTCCAAACAATTTAGTTTCAAATTATTTACTTTTAAATACTTGGTTTGCAATTCAGGCCTTGGTTTTCTTTCTTATCTCTATAAAATTGTGAATTTAATAAGTGAATTTTTAAACCATTCAATTAACAAATTTTTAGAAACGAAAATAATGTGAACTGAAAAATAATGAAATACAATTTGGACTAACGTCGCATCCGTTGTTCATATTTGATTACAAATTGCAATCGCAAGTTGTTGAAAAATTATTTTTTGTTAAAAAATAAAACTTAATAGTAGAAAATTTTATTATTTGGTTCAAAATGTATGTATTTTGTTTAACAATTCATATTTCGTGGTATAACCTTTTGGCTGAAAATGCATCTAATTGGTTGAAAATATATGTATTTTTTGAAAAATCGTCTTTTATCATAAAAAAGTTTTTTGGATAAAAATGCAACTATTTTTTTTAGTAAAATATTTTAGTTGAAAATTTATTTTTTTAATTTTTATTTTTTTAACTTAAAATTCAACTGATTGGTTAAAAATAAACTTTTTCATTAAAAATTCTTTTCTGGCAGAAAATTAATCTCATCGGATAAAAGTTGAACTATTTGGTTAAAAATTTTTTTTTTTTTTTGAGAATCAATCTCTTCTAGTAGAAAATTAATCTATTTGGTTAAAAATTCAACTGTTTTGTAGAATTCTAATTTTTTGCTTCAAAATGAAACTGCTTGTTTAAAAATTAATTTTTTTTAAGATTCAACTATTTTGTTGAAAGTTCGTCTGTTTGGCTTGATATTCCATAATTAAATTGAAATTTTTTTCTTGACTAACAAATTTGTATGTGATCCAAAATTTAAT
Source organism: Amphibolips quercusostensackenii (assembly GCA_032357855.1). Lineage (NCBI taxonomy): Eukaryota > Metazoa > Arthropoda > Insecta > Hymenoptera > Cynipidae > Amphibolips > Amphibolips quercusostensackenii. Next base: position 2,047,021 of record JAUELO010000292.1, on the reverse strand, counting down.
TATATTTGGTTGAATTATGTATTTTGTTGAAAATTCGTTTTTCTTGGGTTAATCTTAAATTAAAATCTTTTTATGACGAAATATCAAATCTTTTTGGGTTGAAAATTCAACTTCTTGGTTGAAAGTTTAATTACTTTCTTAAGAATTCACTTTCTTGGTTTAAGATTCATAATTACAGTTTAAAATTTGATTTTTGTTGTTAAAAGTTAATTTTTTAAACTTGAAATTTAACTAATTTGTTAAAAACTTAACTAAGTAGTTGTAAATTACATTTTTTGTTTAAAATTCATATTCTCAGGTTGAAAATTCATCTATTTCGTACAAAATTAAACCATTTGGTAGAAAATTAGTTTTTTTTTGTTATAAATTAATCTTTTTGATTATAAATTCAACTATTTGGTTAAAAATAAATGTTTTTCCTTGAAAAATCGTCTTCTCTGTTACAAAATTAATCTTCTTGTTCAAAAATTCAACTATATGGTTCAAAATGTATGTGTTATGTTGAGAATTAATATTTTTTCGTAGAAAATTGATCTTTTTTTTCGTAAACTCGTCTTTTTAATGCCAAAATTCATCTATTCTGGTAGACAATTTTCAAAGTAAAAGATTTTCGAATTGCGCAATATAAACTGAATGATATCATAATTAAAAAAGATGAAAACTTATCTAATTATTTTCAAAAAATAGTTTAAATCTAGGAACAAATCGAGTAATATTTATAATAAATACTTTTGTCAAAATTTCGAAATTTTGCTCCGTGAATGAAGAAAACGTTTCTCGTGCGTTAACTGTGCGACCTTGTGATGTAAACAAAAGACTACAAACCTGGTGTTCTGCTTTTCAGTACGACTTTTTTTATTTGCTTTACAACCTTTATATTTTCCCAGACTGTCTTAGAAATTATATTCGCTGCATCCTCATTTTTTACCAGAATGTCTTAGACAGCTTAGAGTCTCCGAATTGTTTTTGCTTTATCAAAATTTTCTAGACAGTCCAGGACTTAATGTGGTTTTGGTACCGTCCATGATTCCAGGACTGAGTTCTACACTTTTTAAAGGAAAAACATTTTTTCCGTGTATGCTTTTGGTGTCGTACTCAGAGGACGACCATTACACTGCTGAAGGCTGGTGACCTTCACTGATGAAGGCTGGTGACCTTCACTAATGAAGGCTAGTGACCTTCACTGATAAAGGCGGGTGACCTTCACTGATGAAGTCTGGTGACCTTTACTAATGAAGCCTAGTGACCTTCACTGATCAAGGCTGGTGACCTTCTCTAATGAAGGCTAGTGACCATCACTGATCAAGGCTGGTGACCTTCACTGTAGAAGGCTAGTTACCTTCACTGTTGAAGGCGGGTGACCTTTACTGATGAAGTCTGGTGATCTTCACTAATAAAGGCTGGTGACCTTCACTGTTGAAGGCTAGTTACCTTCACTGTTGAAGGCTGGTGACCTTCACTGATTAAGGCTAGAGACCTTCAGTGATGAAGGCTGGTGACCTTCACTGATTAAGGACGGTGACCTTCACTGATGAAGTCTGATGACCTTCACTGATGAAGTCTGGTGACCTTCGCTGATAAAGGCTGGTGAACTTCACTGATAAAGGCCGGTGACCTTCACTGATAAAGGCTGGTGACCTTTACTGATGAAGGCTGGTGACCCTCACTAATAGATGCTGGTGACCTTCGCTGATGAAGGCTGGTCACCTTCACTGATGAATTCTGGTATCCTTCACTGATAAAGGCGGGTGACCTTCACTGATAAATGTTGGTGGCCTTTACTGATAAAGGCTGGCGACCTTTACTGATGAAGGTTAGTGACCTTCACTGATAAAAGCTGGTGACCTTTAGTGCTAAAGGATAGTGACCCTCACTGATAGAGGCTGGTGACCTTCGCTGATTAAGGCTAGTGGCCTTCACTGATGAAGGCTGGTGACCTTCACTGATGAAGGCTGGTGACCTTCACTGATTAAGGACGGTGACATTCACTGATGAAGTCGGGTGACCTTCACTGATATAGTCTGGTGACCTTTACTGATAAAGGCTATCGACCTTCACTGAAGAAGGCTAGTGACCTTCATTGATGAAAGCTGGTGACCTTTACTGATAAAGGATGGTGACTGTCACTGATTAAGGACGGTGACCTTCACTGATGAAGTCTGGTGACCTTCACTGATGAAGTCTGGTGACCTTCACTGATAAAGACTGGTGACCTTCACTGATAAAGGCCGGTGACCTTCACTGATAAAGGCTGGTGACCTTTACTAATGAAGGCTGGTGACCTTCACTGGTGAAGTCTGGCGACCTTTACTGGTGAAGTCTGGCGACCTTCACTGATGAAGTCTGGTGACCTTCACTGATAAAGGCTAGTAAATTTTACCGATGAAGGCTGGTGACCTTCACTGATGAATTCTGGTGACCTTCACCGTGTACTCCAACCAAAGATGACTTTTTTGATTTCACCGAGTGAGTCTCGCCTACCCCGATAGGGAAATGGCTTGATGGTATAATAATAATAAAAAAAAAATAATAACAATAATAATAACGTATTGCTGATTCCTTGTATACAGGTACAAGGAATTTGTTTTGGTGATACTGTTTCATTCTCAGTTAAATAAAAATACATACAAATGATTGATCAGAAATTAGTTGTGTAATACGTGGTGAAATATCATTAGCACCATAAGTCTGGTAAAGGCGCCTACTTCACTAAGAGAGCGGCAGCAAATAGAGTGGGAGTCATTTGCATATTAATCTATATAATTAACTGCCTCTAACTAATCGTTTACGTTTAATTAACGCAGCTTGCCGGTTCCGTTTTTAGACTTAAACGTTCCTTCTGATTAGAATTAATATCCCTTCAGCTTAAATTCTTCGATTAATACTTCCCAGAAAGAGGTAGCGAGTGCTTTATGATTCGTTATTATTTATGTCACAAAAATATTCATTGTCAGAAGAAATGCAGTTTAAATAGTTTAAGCAGTTTAAGTATTAATTATACTATTAGGAAAAAAAAATCCGAAAGCGGGCAGCCAAAGTCCGTTACAACCGTAAAATGCTTGGGAATAAACGTATTAATGATTAGACTAGAATAATAAATTTATTAACGATTATTCCAAAGGTTTCTGCGTCTGATAACCTACAATTAAAACATTTTCAAACTGTGATTTATTGAAAAGTTGCATTATGTTTTGCTTCACCGTTCATTTGATCTCTTTTTAGATTAATTGCTTTATTGCATACACCTGTTAAAAATTTGTGGATTATGACTAGGTTTCTTCTGAAGGATTATTAAAAGAGAAAGGCAAAATTAAATTTACTAAATTGATTTTGAACTATAAATTTTATTTTGGTTAGAAAATGTACAGACATAATATTTTAAGAGACCTAATAGCCTAACCTTTTGGTACCGTAATGAATTCAATATAAAACGCTTAAGATTTTAAGTATGAATATATTACATTAAAAAAAATAGTCGAATTTTCAACCAAAAAAAAAATTAATTTTAAAGAAGATAATTGCATTTACAAACAAACAGTTGGAGTAGCTAAATTTTTAATCCAGAAAGACGAATTTTACAACCAAATGATCGAATTATCAAAAAAAAAAATTATATTAGCTTTAGTTACAAACAGTAGCATTTTTAACGAAATAGCTAAATCTTCAACCTAGGAAGACGGATTGTTCAAAAGGCAGTTTAATTTTAAAACAATAATTTTTTTATTAGAAAAGAATAATTTTTAATTGAAAAAATGAATTTTCAATCATATAAAACAAATTATATAGAAAGTGGTTTGATTTTTGGAAACAAGTCGACTTTTTAACAAATTACTTGTTTTTTAAACAAAAGAATTAATATTTCGCAAAATAGTTGAATTTCTAACCTAATACTTGAATTTTCTACCAAATGATCAAAAATTTAAAATACGAATAGTTAACAAACTAATTCAATTTTCAACAAAATAAATACATTCGCGACAAAATAATTCAATTTTTAAAAAAATAATTAAATTTTTAACAAAATAATTATATTTGTAACAAAATAGTTGAATTTTTAACTGAAAAAAATCTTCAACAGAAGAAAAAATAATTAAATTTTAACCAACTGGTTGAATTTTCTATGAAAATAATAAATTTTCAACCTAAAAATATAAAAACGTTGATTTTCAACACAAAAAAATCATTTTTAATTGAGTAGTTAAGCTTTTAACCAAAAAGATGGATTTTTAAATAATAAAATGAGTTTTTAACTAAGTAGTTCAATTTTCATCAAAGTGATTAAATTTTCAGGGAAGAGGGTTAATTCTCTACCAAAAAAGACAAATTTACAAAAAAAAAACATAATTCTTGAACCATATTGTTGAATTTTTAAACACCAATATGAATTTTTTACCAAGAAAGTGAATTTTTAACCAAGTAGTTGTATTTTAAACTAAAAACGATCAATTTTCACTGAAAAATAAAATAGTTAAATTTTCAGTTTAACAAATTTATTTTCAGCTAAGAGGAAAAAACTGATTTTCAACAAAATAATTAAATTTTTAATGAAAGAGATGGATCTTCAGATAATAAAATAAATTTTTAATAAAAAAGTTTAACTTTGAACAAAGTAGTTAAACTTTTTATCCAAAAAAATAAATTTTTAACCATGAAAATTAATTTTCTACCCAATAACAAGTTTTTAACAAAATATGTGAATTTTTAACAAAAAATATAATGGGAGATATTTGAACCAGGATAGATTTTAAATCAATACAGTTAAAATTAACTATGAGAGACGAATTTTCAACAAAATATTTGAATTCTCAACCAAAAAAACAAAGAATTTTTAAGAAACAGATGACTTCTAACCAAAAATTAAATTTTAGAAAAAAAGAGATCATCAATAAACAAACAATAAATTTTTAATACAATAGTAAAATTTTCAATTAAAGAGCTGGATCTTCAGGTAATAAAAAAATTTTGTATCAAAAAAGTTTAACTTTTCACCAATTACTTAAATTATCAACCCTAGAAAAATAAATTTTTAACCATGGAAATTAATTTTTTACCCAGAAACAAGTTTTTAACAAAATATATGAATCTTAAAAAAAAATATAATGAAAGATATTTTAACCTAGACAGATTTTAAATCAAATTTTTAGGAAAACAGCTGACTTTTGAATCCAAAGTTAAATTTTTAGATCAAAAATTGAGTTCTTATAATCAAAAAATAAATTTTTTCACAAAATAGTTAAATTTGCAACCAAAGATATGGATCTTCAAATAATAAAATAATTTTTCAACAAAGAAGTTTAACTTTTCACCAAGTAGTTGAGCTTTCAGCCCTAGGAAAATAAATTTTTAACCATGAAAATTAATTTTTTACCCAAAAAGAACAATTTTTTAACAAAATATATGAATTTTTAACAACAAGTGTGGGAAGAGGTATTTTAAATAAAACAGATTTTTAATTAAAACAGTTGAAATCAATTGAGAAAGGCGAATTTCCAGCAAAATATTTGAATTCTCAACCAAAAAGTCGAATTTTCAAGAAAACAGCTCACTTTTTAGCCAAAAGCTAAATTTTTACAGTAAAAAATTAATCTTTAATAAACAAAAAATAAATTTTTGACAAAAGAGTTGAATTTCTAATCAAAGAGATGTATCTTTAAATAATAAAAGAATTTTTTAACAAAAAAGTTTAACTTTAAACCAAGTCGTTTGATTTTCAACCCTAGAAAAATGAATTTCAAACCATGAAAATTAATTTTCTGCACAAAAGGAACAAGTTTTTTACAAAATATCAAAATTTTTACCAAAAAATGTAGAAGGAGTTATTTTAATCAAAACAAATTTTAAATGAAAACCGTTTAATCAACTAAGACGAATTTACAACAAAATATTGGAATCCTCAACCAAACAGACAAATTTTCAAGAAAACAGTTGACCTTTTAACCTAAAGTTACATTTTTGGATACAAAATTGATTTTTAATAAACAAAAAATAAATTTTTTATCAGGAAGATTCAGTTTCCACAGAAAAAAACGAATCTACAACAAAATGCATTAATTTTCAATCAAATTGTTGAATTTTTAACACGTAAATTTGAATTTTTACCAAAAATTCATTTTTTAACAAAATACTTAAATTATAAACTAAAAGCAATCAATTTTCAACAAAAAATAGAGCATTTAAAGATGCAGTTGAGAACAATTGATTTTCAACTCAAAAAACGAATTTTCATACAAAAAAGGTAAATTTTTTACCAGTCAGATGAATCTTTAGCTCTAGTAATCTGAATTTTAACAATGTTGTTAAAATTTGAATTAATTAGTTGAATTTTGAATCTAGAATATTAATTTACTACCAAAAAATACAAATTTTCAACAAAATACATATATTTTTCATCAAATTTTTAAGTTTTTAACTTAAAACAATCAATTTTTTAACAAATAATGAAATCGTAACATTTTTAATTGAAATAATTAATTTTCAACAAAAAAGTTAGATTTGTATGCAATAAAATAAATCTTCAATAAAGTGGATCCGCTATAAACTCAGTAGATGAATTTTCAAACAAGAAGATGAATTTTTAACAAAATATTTAAAAAGGCGAATTTTCATCTGACAGCTATTAATTTCCAACTAAATACAGAATACTTTAATTTTCAGTTGAAAAACTGAATTTCCGAATTAAAGAAAATCTAATTTTCTACATAATAGTTAAATTTTCAACCAAATAATAGAATTTTGAATAAAAAAAGGTGAATCCTAAACAAAAAATATAAGACTACATTTTTGAATTTGAAAAAGTAAACTCTCAATAAGAAATAGGTAAATTTATTTATTGGGATCCTTCAAGTTAGTTCGCCTTTAAACAAACAAAAAAAAACGAGAAAGAAAAGGGAAGTTATTTTAAAACAAGGGAAAGAAGAGAAGTTATCAAAAACGAAGTGTCTCATCGTCCCGAAATTTAAGATGACTATTCCAAAAATTTTTATAGGCTTGTCTAGTCATTCCGAATTTTCAGTTTTAGTCCATCCCCTTTTTCAACTACCCCAATTTTTCGGAACGACTAGACACAGCCTTTTAAAAAATGGGGCAAAGACTGAAAAAGGGGAAAGAGTGTAAAGTCTGCATGTGACATTCTGCCTCAACCCCTCCCCCTACGTCACAAATCGTCACAACAATTTCTCACTTCCACTCCAATCACTGGTAGTCCTATAAGAGTGTCGATCTACATTTTTCTGATTTCCTACAAAGATTCTCCTGTTAACACATCTTCCGTCGCACTTCGTTCCCAAATCACTGAAATCGATCGTATTTCTAAACTTGTCTAGCATCTGACTGCAGACTCCAGAGTGAAGTGAATAAACTCGTTTGATTGTGAAAGACCCTTTTTGTGCAATTGTTTCATTCAAGATGCGAGAGTCAACATTATGAAGAACAGCTTCCTGTTGAAAAGGCAATTTCATGTGGTCACATTGCCGATGTATGTGCATTTGTGCAATGTTCTCTGATTCCGCGAGCATAACTTGTTTTGTCAGTTTAATAAAAGCATTGCCGACTATGCCACGACATTCTTGAAACACGTCTCCGACACGAATCTGAGATTTGCAGGTGTCGGCATACCAGTATGATCGCGCGCTAGCAGAAAATTTCAAAGGTCAGACTGTACTACGCCTTCTTCGTCCTCGTTACCTTATAGCTTATACCATCCGTCTTGGCTTCTCCAGCATCTGTGTCTCAACTTGTATTAACTCCACAAGTCGTAACTAACCGACCTGCTGGTGTAGTCGTCATTGTTTATGAAGTTCACGACTGTGATCTAATGTCTGTCCACTTGCAAGAGAAACTTTCGCATTTTCCTGATTTTAAGATTATGTATGTTCAAGACAGGGCAAGACAGATTCATGTATCTTCCTAGACCTACATTCTGAAATGAGAGGGAAATAACTTTTAAAAATTCGGTACAGTGTAGGTGGATCGTTCACAGTATAAACGTAGGGATACATTTTGTTGCAGGTGGAATTAGAACAGTGATTACTTTACCTTGGTTTTGATTCGAATATCACTTGACTTGGGGTACAAAATTCCGATTAGTTCTGTTTTTTTTTTTGCATTTTGTGTTAGCACATCGTACACCATGTGGTCGTCACATCGTGCCCCATGTAGTCCGCACATCGTACCTCACGTGGTCTCCGCATTCCCCAAGTAGTCCGCACATCGTGTCCTAAGTGGTCCGCACATCGTACCCTAAGTGGTCCGCACATCGTGCTCTAAGTGGTCCGCACATCGTGCCCCAAGTGCTCCGCACATCGTTCCCTACATCGCAAGGAATCGTTGCCTTTATAAATGGAGATAATTAAGGAATTTGCTTATTGCAGCGTGCATACTGTCATAGGTAATTTTTGTTGCAGGTAAATGGTGCCCTGAAATTAATTTTTAATTCACACTTTGTTGTTTGTGTACTCCGGATTGTATCGGAATAGGCTAGATTACCTTCATATCCAGACTTACTCTGGATTGTTTAAGAATACCCTGAATTGCATGAGATTATCGTGAATTACATTAAATTATTGTGAAACCATCCGCCGATACTATAGGATCATGTGAATTTTCAACCAAGAAGGATTACTTTTCAAAAAAATTTTAAAATTTTTAACAAAGTCGATAAACTTTTCAAAAAATAGTTGAATATTAACCAAACGGATTAATTTTCTACCGGCAAAGACGAATTTTCAACAAAAACATACATTTTTAATCAAATAGTTGAATTTTAATCTTAAAAAAAAAATTTTCAAAAAAATAGTTGACTTTCCAACTACAAATGACCAATTTTCCATCAAAAATGTGATATTAAAATTATCAGTTGAAAAAATAATTTTTAACAAAGAAAAAAAACAAATTTTAACAAAGTAAATTTTCTAAATAGGGAAACGAATGATCAACTAAAATGACGATTCTTGAACCAAAAAGATCACTTTTTAACAAAATTGTTGAATTTTCTACAAAGAAATTAATTAATAACCAAAGGATCTTCAACAAAAAAAATCTCCAACGAAAAACGTGTTGGTTAATATTTTAACCGAATAGTTGCATTTTGGACCAGAATAAATAAAAAGGTCCATTTTTAACCAAAAATGGATTAGACGTAGAATTCACTATCCATTAAAAATATTGGTCCATAGAAAAAATTTGTTTATAAAGCAATTTACAACATAATAGTTGAATTAAAAAAAAACAGATCAACTTTCAACTAAAATGATGTATCTTCGATCGAACAATCAATTTTTTCTCAGTAGTTAAGCTTTCAATCAATAAGTTAATAGTTAGTTAATGTGAAATTTATTTCTATTAAAAACACGAATTTAAAAAACATAAATTTTCAACAAAAAATGTAATTGTTAATATTTTAACTAAAACAGAATTTAAATAAAAAAACAGATGAAGTCAAACAAAATAGACGAACTTTCAGCAAAAAAGTTGAATCCTCAAGTAAAAAAAAAAAAACAAATTCACAAGAAAACAGTTGACTTTTTAACCAAAAAAAAATTCGTTTGAATAAAATTGTTTAACTTTCAAAGAAATAGTTGAATTTTAAACCAAAAAGATTAATGTTCTACCAAAAAAAAAATTTTTTTAACAAAATACATTAATTTTCAACTAAATAGTTGGATTTTTAACTAAAAAAAAACAAATTCACAATTTAAAAAGATAAATTTTTAACTAAACAATGTCAATTTTTATCAAAAAATTTAACAAAAAATTCGAATTTTTAATAAAGTAGTTAAGTTTCTTGAAAAAGAAAAGAATTTTTAACTAAAAAAGAAAAATTTTCAGCAAAGAATAGAATAGTTATATTTTTATTTTTTAACAATATTTGCTAAAAAACTAATTTTTCACAAAGTAGTTAAATTTTCTACCAAAGAGATAAATCGTCAACTAAACTTATTAAGTTTAAGACAAAAAATGACTTTTTTTATACAAACTTGGTGAATTTTCTGCAAAGTAGATTACTTTTTAACCCAGATAGTTACATTTTTAAGAAAAGAGTTTAGTTTTTAACGAAAATGATGCATTTTCAACCAAAAAATTAATTTTTCTGCAAAGTAGTTTAACTTTTAACTAAATTAATAAATATTTATACCAGAAACTTAATTTAACACTAAAATAGACAAATTTCTAACAAAATACTTGAATTTCAAAAAATGCAGCATTAAAATTTTTAGTTAAAAAGTTTATTGTATACTAAAAAAATGAGTTTTCAAGAAAGACTAATTTTGTACCAAATGTTTAAATTTTTAATCTTGAACTTGAATGTTTAACAAAGAAGATCAATTTTATACTGAAAAAGACGAATTTTTTAACAAAATACATGAATTTTCAAATAAGAAACATCAATTTTTAAACCAAAATTAGCAAAGTTAAATTTTTAGATTAAAAAGGTTACTTTTAAAAAAACGAAATTTTAACCAAATACATGAATTTTTTACTAAAAAAGACACATTTTCGCGAATGATTTATTATTTGAATTTTCAGCTGAAAAAGTTAATTTTTAACAAAAAAAATTATTTAAAAAAAAAATACTAATTTCAAACCAAATATTTAAATTTTCAATCTAGAACTTGAATGAATCAAAAAAATTTATTTTCTGTCAAAAAAGACGAATTTTTAACAAAAGAAATCAATTTTCAAATAAGAAACATCAATTTTTTAACCAAAATTAGAATAGTTAAGTTTCTAGATTCAGAAGGTTTCTTTAAAAAAAAATAAAAATTTCAACCAAATACATGAATTTTCAACTAAGAAAGACACATTTTTGCAAAATATGTAATATTAGAATTTTTAGTTGAAAAAAAATAATTTTTAACGAAAAAAATGAATTTTAAAAAAAATATTCTAATTTTAAACCGAATATTTGAATTTTCAATCTAGAACCTGAATTTTAACTAAAAAAATTAATTTTCTACCGAAAAAGATGAATTTTCAACAAAATACATAAATTTTCAACTAGAAAAAATAAATGTTTGAACTAAAATTAAAATTGTTAAATTTTTAGTTTGAGAAGTTAATTTTCTACAGAAAAAAGGAAATTTTAACAAAATACATAAATTTTTAACTAAGAAAGACATCTTTTTACAAAAATGCAATATTTGAATTTTCAGTTAAAAGAATTAATTTTTAACAACAGAAATTAATTTTTAAGAAAGTAGAGTAATTTTTAATAAAATATTTGAATTTTCAAACAAATATTTGTATTTATAACCTGAAGCCTGAAACTTCAACCCAGAAGATTAATTTTCTACCAAAAAAGACGAATTTTCAACAAAATGCATTAATCTCTACTAAAAAAAGATTAATATTCAAG
>JAUELO010000292.1:2023797-2035568 GCA_032357855.1 Amphibolips quercusostensackenii | reverse complement strand
ATTTTTTACCAAAAAAGACGAATTTTCAACAAAATGCATTAATCTCTATTAAAAAAAGATTAATATTCAAGCAGAAATGCAATAGTTAACATTTCAGTTAAGGAAATTAATTTTTAAAAAAGTTTTCAACAAAATTAGTAAAAAAAATATTTGTATTACATTTGTAAATTACTCAGAATTACTCGTATTACTCTCGATTACATTTTAATTATTTAGATTACCTAAATTACTTAAAATTAGCTGAACTAAAAGTACAGATCCCTAGATTACAAGTGGATTAGGCTTTATTATATGTGTATTTCTTGGAATTACCTGAATTACTCCGCATTATCTATATTACAGCTGGATTACTTCAGACTAGATCTGGATTACCTAGAATCACAAGTAGATTATTATGAATTCGAATTGGATTCCTGCGAATTCGAGTGGATTACTGCGGCTTACAATTGGATTACTTCTGAAACTTGGGATTGCTTCGAATTATTTGAATCACGACGGATTAGAAGTGGATTACTCCAGATTATAATTGGATTAACTTAATTCCAGAAGGTCTTTTCCTGATAACAAGTAGTTTAGATAACCGAGCGGTCCTGCAGATGACCAGAATTGTTTCCCCCTTATTCTAAGTTTGGGATGAAGAAATGAAATTAAGGACCTTGAAAGCAATTAATTTTTAATTTCTCTCGCAATCAGTGTCGATCCTTATAATAGTGTGTGTGAAATTTGTGCTTGTGGTTACGGAAGAATCATAAAGTCATAAGGAAGAGCATACTGGACTCGCACCGATTCCATCGGTCGCCGTATATCAGTCAGCATTAAAGGAGTCGTAAAACAGCACCGTTCTCGCACCTAGAGTTTAAGCTCTGCGGCTCACTTTACACGCCCTTTCATAATTATTGCTCAGACGCACTCGATCTCTCACAGCAACCCACTGATAAGCCTCGGTCCACTTTCTTCTCTCGAGGCGTGAGTAACTTGTTCATTAATTTTCCTCTCTAGCTAGCTGCGGTCGTCACAAAATTAAGAAAAGGACATCAAATCATGCAACCGAAGAAGTAGATACACCTAGGAAAAGACTTAGTTGAATTAAAATAATGTCGTATTCAATCCTAGAATACAGTTATTATACGAACAACATAATACTTGGTTGATCCAAGGAAATATTTTACTCAATTCAAGTTTCTTTGTTTATCTGAGAAAAGATTTTGGTTGATTCAACCAAAACCATTTTGCCTAGTTAGCACAGGAACCAACACTGCAAACTTATTTAGCAGTAATCTTGGGTATCCCAAACTAAGTAAAGCAAACGAATTTATTAACTGAACAGAAATTTTGTTAATTTAACCTAAATGATTTCTGAAATTAACAAAATGCGCTCAACAAAACGACTTTGTTGGATGAAGAATATTTTTTCTGGTTGTATATATATTTCCTTGTGTTCAGAGATAGCGGAAATGGATTTAAGTTATCCTACTCCTATAGTTGATTCAAGCTTAAATATTCGAGCTAAAAACATTATGTCTGCTCGACCTTTGCCCCGTAACGAGGGACGATCTCACGGTTCGTCGGTCGGTGGAAAGGAATAGGCAAAAAGTAGCCATTCGTTACGTCTCGTAGCAAACGGACGAAGATCGGCACGCTTAATGTATTTTCAAGCGAAGCTTTGAATCCTCGTCGGTTAAGGCCGGGGTAATTGCATTGTGCGCGGTTGTCCTTTGAAACGCCAATCACTGGCGACAAAACTTTCGTCGCCGAGGCGAAACTGGACGGCGTCCAGTTCAGGTTAATATCCATCGCTCTTCGGGGATAACTCGGATTTACATTCGGAAATGGACAGTGAAGTCTTCCTCGACATTATCTTTTTCTCGAGAGAGAGAATACGTCCTTAAGATCTGCTTTGTAATTTATTGATTAGCAAGTAAAGCCAATGTCGGATCCATTGCGTAGCAAATGCAAGTTGACCAATTTGTTCAAAATGACATGCAACGCTTTTGTACAGATGTTCAATTTTTTCTTTAACTCTAAATGTTTTCCAGACGTAGAACATTTTAAAAACGTGATTTGGTCTAATATTGATCGTTTTCGGGATGCTCTAATGACGTTTTTTGGCCTTAATGTCTAAAAAACGTGTCTAGAACCTTCTGAAAACGTCTTCAAATGCTGTTCCTACTGCAATGATATGCAACTGCTTGATATCTCGAGATTTACTGTCTATTAAAGAAATGCGAAAAGATTTGTAATATATGAGAGACAAAGGCTTTTAAAGCACATCTCGCGGAATGTCTTATACGAGTGGACGTGCATAAAATTTGATTTGTCACCGATCCAACAATTCTTCCTCTACGCAGAGACTACTCATAAATTTTGAATGGTTTTCATGGCTCATGCTATTCGCTTTGGCTATTTTTGCGTGGTTTATACTTTATTTCAGCAGCAAGTGGCTTGTCCAGCGAACCGAGTAACACGGGTCCTTTACGGTTGCTGAAGAGATATGCAAGATGCGTGTATCGTCTCCAGCCAGGTCTCTCTCACATGTTTTATAACGTCCTCTCCTACTTCTGCAAACTTGTGTGCATGGAGTTATGACTCTAGAATAATGCGAAAAGTTCTTGTGCTTCCCTTTCTTTATCTAATAATATCTTCTTCAATTAGGTCATTCAATGTCTGATTAACGTTGATACCGTTCTTGCTTGAGCAGCCTCAAATGTTCCGATTGAAAACCAAATGGTAATCGAAGTCTTTCTTCTTCTATTAGGTCAGCCAATGGTTGATCAATGTTGACGCCTCACTTGTTTCAGCATCTTTCAATGTTCTTGATAAAAACCAAGTCGAAATTGGAGTAATTAGGGTCCAGCAAAGTCTCCCTCACATGTTTTATAACGTACTCTTTTACTCCTGCAAACTCGTGTACATGGAGTTATGACTATAGAATAATGCGAAAAATTTTTAAGCTTCTCTTTCTTTATCTAATAATGTCTCACTAGATCAGAAAACACGTGCCGCTTCTTCAAATAAGGTTTTTTGGACATTATTATTCTTAACCCTAAAGTGGCTTCCTACAAATTTTGAACCTTTTTTCGAGGATGAAGAACTGTCTAGAAGTAAACTGTAGATTAATTAGTGATCAAGTTTGTAATATAATATCCCTTGCTCAAGGAAAATGATAAAATATGTTTAAAGATATTTACTTTGTCTGATTCCGGGATTCTTCTAAATTCCTTCGTTTATTTCCAGCTATACGCTAAGCTGTTGTAAGGAATAACTTATGTTCCACGGTTCAATTTTTTCTCCGTATAAAGGCAGCCAAGTTGAAACGTTTTACAACTTAAAGTCTCGATCGAGTGAAAATGTCGAGCGATTTGAAATTGAAAAGATCGTTAGCTAGCTTCGCGAAAGGCGACACTAATTTGTGCTGGTCCATGAAAGCAAACACGATAGTTTGAATGTTGTACTCATTCATCTCGACAGCCTCTCACGACTCGAAATTTGCCGCTCTTACTGCTCATCAGCGTTCAAGAGTCACGATCGACCACGCGTGTGCACTAATCTTCTGAGCAATTTTATATCTCTCACCTCCAGAATCCTAATGTCGATTCGTTCGCTGTACTTCGCGGCAATTATCTTTGCCTTGACGCGATTTACCTTACGCATAACCTCGATCCACAGAGAAAATGCGAGGTAATATTCTGTGAACTTGCCTTCGCCTAACTCTTTCAATCACTAACACTGACCATGTCGAGAGAAAATTATTTTTTCGAGGTAGTTGATTTGAGACATGTGTAATGTATATTGTGAGTTCATTATTTTAAAAACTTGTGCTATTATTTTTCTACTATTTATTTTAATTTATTTTAATTTTACTATCTTGGAGTGTCACCTAATACCTATTGGTAATTCAAAGATAAATCTTTGAGTCGTGTAGAGTAAAAAAATGATATAATGATACTTTTTTCTTTAGAAAGAGAACTCCTTATGACTGTTTTGGAAAAGCTAAGATTATGCACACACCTGAATATACTATTCCGTATGTGCAATCGAGCGACCTATGTTTCCAACAACACGTGCCACGTTCGCTGCATGATCTACTCGATTGCTCTTGTACTTACGCTAACACAAAGTCACTTGTCTGTAGGCAAGTCGCTCTCCCGAGCTATCGTAAGTACACATACTTTCACCAAGACTGGGAGGAAAATTAAAAGCTATTTACCCAACGGGTTTGTGTTTGTATCCTCGAAACTATGATCGTGTTGCAGAATGCTTGCTTATTCGTGCCACTGAATCTACACGGTTGCTCAACCTTAAACAATTTCGCTGAATGTACTGACAACTGACATCCAAGCTAAGTGACGGTAATTCTAACCCTCGAGCTTTCTTCAACCTTCCTCAAATCAGATCAAGGAAATATGTTGATAAACTTTCAGATCAATTTTTCTAACTTTGGCAAATTTAAACTTTGAAATTAAGACACAAATTGATAAATTAAAAGTCTTCATGAGAAGATTGCTATCTTAATTAATTATCAGAATATCAGATTTTTATCTGTTAAGCAAATCGAGAAATAATGTGTGGACTAAAGTAAAGTGAAACATAGGTAATATTTTGGAAGTGTCTATTTAGCCAGTTCATAAACGAAGGCTAATTGAACGGTTCTCATTAGGAACAGACCCAAGCAGGGTATACGGATTGAGAAAGACTTCGTAAAAAATTAATTGTTGGAGATATAGAGGTGAGGAGAGCGGCAGAATGATCTCAAGTTATTTTAACGAATGCAATTATATACCGACTCGTGTGCGCCCAACTGTGAATCCGACAAAACGGTCGATCGTCTCTCCATCGTTGCACATTTGCGATTGTTCGTTTCGCGGAAGCTAATGCTTAGAAATCTTGCGCTTTCCGACTAATTAATAAGCAAAAAACTGATGTTAACTTTATTCTGTCTTATCGCGCAATCCAACGCCACTGCACTATTTCGCACAGTTTTCAGACTTGTCGAGAGTCTTTGTAACCTTTTCTTTAAACTCATCTGGGGTCGATGCGCCATATATTTGTCTGTGGCTTTCGAAATTATTTTAATCCAGACGTCTTATCTCAACCGCATTGCAAATCACTTTCATAGTCTGCTTTTTATGACCGAAAGTTATGCTCAGAAATTAGATAGAATATATAGACAGACGTTAAAATTTCTATTAGATTTGCCGGGTTGAAGACTTCTCATACATTAACGACTTATATCGGCGTGGGAATGGATGGAAGTCTGATGGATTTGCGGTACGAAGTGTGTATTGCTATACCGCAATAATCCGCGATGAGTTATATTTGATTAGTCTCATTAGGCTACCCGATTAATGACCCTCGCTATTATTTTGCAACGCTTTCGAATCCCTGGTTTCGCGCAAATGGTACTTTCGATGCTGATGAAAAATCTTAAAATGACCCAATTCGGGGCTTTTCGTGTGAAATCGTAGAAGCTGATACGTATTTGTATGATTTACTGATTATTCTTGTTTTAGTCTAAAGTAAATACAGTAAGATTTTCATGTTGAAGATAAAGTGTTTTTGGTCAGGTGAAAGGATCCTCTATTACTTTTAGAATTTATAAATTTTATCTTTTGTTATATATTACTAATATTAGTATATAATGAGGTATTTATGAAAGAACTTTCTTGGTTTTGGTATATAGGTTCGTTATCTTTTCATATCAAGCAATTGATGGTAAAAACCATTTGTAAAGTAGCAGTTTCAATTTCAAACATAATCTAGACACATTACGGAAAATGAGAGAAACCTGGGAAAGTAAATGTAACACTGGAAACGGTTGCGTTACTACGTAATTCTGTAATATGTAATAATATGACGATAATAGCACATTGAGTTGCCAGAATATGGGCATGCAATCACATAACTAACCAAGGCTATGTATTTCCTCCTCCACTTGAGCGCACCTGGAATTTCGGTTTCGATAATTAAAAAAACAGGGAGAAATAGGTTATTCTGCCGTTTTCAATTTTAGATTTAGAAAGTATTAGTACATTACGTTTATTCATTCCTAAACTATTTGAAATTATTCTCTCTCAAAATTATAATTGAAAGACTTTTCTTTACTAAACGTTCTGTGCCAACTTAAATGTCTGTTATAAACTTCTAGGCTCTTGTATTGTAGTCGTGTACTAACATGTCTAAATGACAAGGTTCTATCTCGAGGAGACAAAATGGAAAGGTGCTAACTAGCGTGGAAATATTAGGAACATCAGGAATATTGGGAACATCAGCGCCCTTAACTCCGTAGTACCTTTTCGTTTGGTTTATTGAAGATAGAATTGAGGAATTGTAGATACTAGATCAGCAATTCCCTAAGGATTACCAGCGGTAGGGTACTCTACCCTGAGGAGCGGGGATGCCACCCCGGTCCGGGTAGCTCGATAGGCTTCGTGGCAGGCTCCGCGCTGCGAGCAGATGAATGACCCTTTCATTGTTATGAGATCAATACCTGTTACAATAACTTAAATCTTAAAGAAATGGCTGAATTAAATTTTAATTAGTTTAATAAATTTCGTGATGTAATTAAAAAAAAAAATTTTTTAAAGTTCATGAAAATCGGTTAATATCTCCACTAATAAAGAAGACATTTACGGATCTTTTCAATCTATAAATGAGACCTCTCAGTGAAACAAAAGTGCAATAACTCTTGAAGTTACTAATAGATTTTTGTCTGTTTTTTTAAATCTTTTCGTCATAATCTAATACATCTAACACAGCCTTTTGAAATTCAATATAACAATGTTTAATTAATTTTAATTTTTCTCAACCGTCTCTAATTCTCTAATAATGGGAAGGTTGCGCGGAATGTTTGTAGCGCGTTTATACCAATTTTTAATATAGAAAATGTGAAGATTTTAATAATGAGCAGTCATAAATTTATTAATAATCTGATTTTTTAAAAATAGAATTAGTATTTAAATTGATTTGAAAACAATTCATTTTTCTCATAATCAAGACATTTTCTACATTTGAATAATATAGAAAATAGCTAAAATATTATACGATATACAAAGTGTTATTTTTGTTTCTATAGTAAATGTGAATAAAAAAAAATTTGCAAAATTAAAAGATTTTCAGTTACGAAATTACAATAAAATACATACATTTTTAACCAAAAATAGAGAAAGAACATTTTCAGTTAAAAAATTATATAAAAAAAGAAATTTTCAATATAATAGTTGAATTTTCAGCAAGCAAGATGACTTCAAATGATAAAATAAATCTCTAGCAGAAAATTTAAATTTTCAGCCAAGCCGTAACTGAATTATTTAACAAGAAGATTAATTTTCTACCAAAAAAGATAAATTTACAATGAAAAACATAATCTTCTATCCAAAGTTTTTAACCAAATTGTTGAATTTTCAAACAAAAACAGAAGAATGCAATTTTCAGTAAAAAAATTATTAATAAAAAAAATTTTCAACTAAACACTTGAATTCTTAGCTGACTCTTTGAATACAAAAAAATAAATGTGTAACAAAAAAGTTCAATTTTCAATCAAGAAGATTAAGTTTGTAACAAAAAAGACGAACTGGCTATAAAATTCATTAATTTCTAACGAAATTGTTGAATTTTCAACTGGAAACGATTAACTTTCAACCCAAAAAAGAATTAAATTTAGAGTTAAAAAAGTTGATGAAAATAACGAATCTTAAAAATTAGATACATTTTTTTAACAGAGAGATGGATCTTCAAATAATGACCTGCATTTTGAATTGAGTTTTTTGAATCTTCAATCAAGTATTATCTGAATTTTTAACAAAAAATATTAATTTATTACCAGAAAAGATTAATTTATAAAAAAATATATAAATTTTTAACCAAATTATGGAATTTGAACCAAAAATTCAATACTGAAATTTTTAGTTTAAAAATTAATAAACAAAAAACAATTTGAAAAAAAATTAATTAAAATAAAATCAATACTATAATATTTATAATCTCAATAATAATATAAATATATCAAATTAAAATAAAATCAGGAAGATTAATTTTGTACAAAAAAAGACGAACTTACAATAAAATTCATTAATTCTAAACGAAATTGTTGAATTTTTAACTAAAAACGATCAATTTTAAGCCGAAAACAAAATAATTAAGTTTTCAGTTGAAAAATTAATTTAAAAAAATAAATCGCAAAAAGTAGTTAAATTTATCAACCAGAGAGATGGATCTTCTAATGAATTTTTAACAAAGAAATTAAATATTTAACTAAGAAGATTAATTTTTTAACAAAAAATATAAATTTTTAATGAAATGTATACATTTTTAACCAAATTGTTGAATTTTCAATCAAATATAGAATAATTAAATTTTTAATTAGAAGAATCATTAAAAAAAATTGTTAACAAAATAGTTGAATTTTCAGCAAGAAAGATGGTTTTTCAATTAATAAAATAAATTTTTAACAAAGAAGTTTAATTTTCAATCAAGGAGATTAATTTTGTACAAGAAAAGACAAACTTGTAATAAAATTCATCAATTTCTAACAAAATTATAGAATTTTTGATTAAAAACTATCAATTTTCAAACAAAAATAAAATAATTATATTTCCAGTTAAAAAATTAATTTGAAAAATAAATCTAAAAAAGCAGTCGAATTTTTAACCAGATAAATAAATCTTCAAATAATAAAATGAATTTTCAACAAAAAAGTTACATTTTCAACCAAGTAGTAACTGAATTTTTAACCAAGAAGATTAATTTACTACCAAAAAATATAAATTTACAATAAAATACATTTATTTTTAACCAAATTCTTTAATTTTCAAACAAAAATAGAAGAATGAAATTTTCAGTCCGAAAATTATTTTAAAAAAGTAATTCTCAAACAAATAGTTAAATTTTTAGCAAGAGAGATGGCTCTTGAAATAATAAAATAATTTTTTTGAAAAGAAGTTTAAATTTCAATCAAGAAGATTAATTTTGTACCAAAGAAGACGAACTTACTATAAAATTTATTAATTTCAAACGAAATTGGTAAATTTTCAACTAAAAGAAATTAAGTTTCAAACGTAAACAAAAGAATTGAATTTTCAGTTAAAAAATTAATTTAAAGAAAGAAATGAATCTAAAAAAGTAGTTGAATTTTCAACCAAGTAGTAACTAAATTTCCAACAAAGAAGAATAATTTTTTTACCAAAACAGATAAATTTACCAAAAAAATATATAAATATGCAACCAAATTGTGGAATTTTTACCCAAAAATAGAATATTGAAATTTTTAGTTAGAAAGATTATTAAAAAAAAAAAATCTTCAACAAAATTGTTGAATTTTCAGCAAAAGAGATTGATCTTCAAATAATAAAATAAATTTTTAACAAAGAAGTTCATTATTTAATCAAAAAGATTAATTTTGTAGCAAAAAAGATGAACTTACAATAAAATTTATTAATTTTCTAAGAAATTTTTGGATTTTCAACTAAAAACGATTAATTTTCAACCGAAAATAAAATAATTAAATTTTCAGTTGGAAATTAATTTTAGAAAATGAATCTACAAAATTATTACAATTTTCAACCAGAGAAATGGATTTTCAAATAATAAAATGAATTTTTAACAAAGAAATTCAATTTTTAATTAAGTAGTAAGCGAATTTTCTATCAAGAAGATTAGTTTTCTGCCAAAAAATATGAAGCAATAAAATACATCAATTTCAAACTAAATTGTTTAATTTTAATTAACAACGATCAACATTTAACTAAAAATTAAATAATGAAATTCTCAATTCTCAAATAGTATAAAATGAATGTTTAACAAGGTATTTCAACTTTTAACCTAGTAGTTAAATTTTGGACAAAAAAAAGATTAATTGTCAATAAAAAATTTTATAAACAAATTTTTGATAAAAAACAGGTGAATGCAAGATTAGTCGAGCATTTCCAGTTAAACCTTTACAGTTTTTGAACAATTTATATGTTTGCCAAAACCCTTTACAGTAAAGTTCTCCATATTTTTCTAAAAAACTTCTCTAGAAAAAGTCTTTCTCTGCTCAAACTTCCCTTCATAAAAAGGCGTTTAATGATTATATGACACCAGTTATACAATAACTTGGAAAACTATTTTATAGTTTGTTTTAATAAAAATTATAACTTGTTCCTCACACAACCGCCTTTAGAATATTGCAGAGTGTATTTTAGCTGAGTTTCATTAAAGAATTCCTAAAACTGTCCACTTAAGTTTTATGTGTTGTTATTCCACGAGGACACAAGGGGACATATTCCACGCATTACAAAGTGGAAGGTGGAGGCTACGATGTTTCTTATATGGGAACGTTAATATTCTAAGCCGGACTAACAGAACGGATGCTCCATCTTTCTATAGACCAGCGTTTCACAAACTTTTTTCGCACTATCTGGAGAGCGGTAGGGTCGCCACCCTGAAATTTTTTCACAATACTGTAACCCAAGAGGGACACTGGACAGCCCTTTGCGCAACTTTCCCATTGTTAGAGAATTTTGAATTACATCACGAAATTTATTTAGCTAATCAAAATTTAATTGAGCTATTTCTTTCAAATGTAAGTTATTGTAACAGGTCTTGATCTCCTTGCAACGAAAGGGTCATTCATCTGCTTGTAGCGGGGAGCCTGCCATGAAGCCTACCGAGCTAGCCGGACCGGGGTGGCATTGCCCTACCCGCGGGTAATACTTTTGGAATCGCTGCTATAGACGAGGCAAATAAAAGACAGATTATTGGGCGAACGCACACTTTGTACGTTTCGAAATATAAACTGATATCAACTGTGGTATTCTGTAAGGTTGCGGTATGACAAGGTGGGGGTGGATTGATTGAAAAGCGGCGAGTCGTATTAGATACTTCAAATGCGATTCGATTGCTACTTTAAAAAGTGATCCAAAAAAATATGCACATGCTTGAACTGAGCTGAACTCATTGACTCATTAGCTTATTGGCATTTGCTTCCTTACTTGAAACAAAACAAAAAAAAAGACGCGCACTATAGACAATCAACAATTAATCCATGCATGTGCAGCCAAAGACGACTCACTTAAGCTTACTGATTTTAGCAGACCTTACTTTTGATAATCGTTACTATCATTATTCTTTCCATTGCATTCTAACTCACTGATGCTAAGCGTAACATCGTGCCAAACCTACAGCAAGCAAACCTGACTCTCAACAATCGATACTCTTGAACATCTTTTCATTTTAATCTAACCCACAGATACTGAACGGAACAACTTGTCACACGCGTACTGAAAGCCTGTCGAAAGAATCGTTACATCGAAAACGATAATATCGTTTAGAGGTTTCTTAATAAGGAATATTCAGAACATTCACGTGAATGACTAGGTCTTAGGCGTGCAACGATAAATGACTTGTGATCATAATATGTTTATTCAGAAAATGTTGAATTTTGTTCGGACCAGTATACCAACAAAACCCAACGTCTTTCAATTGTATCCTTACCTGATCAACGTCAATTAACGCCAGATGATCATACAACACTGTCAGAAGAAGATACAATAATGAAACAAACCAACCATACTGATTGAGGGCACCAACAAAATCCAACATCTAAGTGAATTCTTACCTGGTCAACATCAATTAATAGCAGCTAATCATTTAACTCGCTGTAGAGTGGATACAATAATAGGATAAAAAAACTGTGCAAACAGTAGAAGAACAAAATCCAACATATTCTAATTACATACTTTTCTGTTCAACAGCAGTTAACATAAGCTAATAACACGTTCATGTTCATTTATGTT
>JAUELO010000292.1:2006808-2023108 GCA_032357855.1 Amphibolips quercusostensackenii | reverse complement strand
TAACATTTAATCTTTACCTAATTTAATATTGTAAAAAAATTACTCAGTTGATAATTAATTTATCTGTTCACAACATAGAAGGTGGCGCTACGAACTTAGAAAACTTTGACATCATGGTGTACAGACTATACTTCAGTAAAAGAAGTAGAAGCATTGTACTCAATGCATACTATACTAAATTACTACAACCATGTAGTCGCATTCTGCTATCCCGCAATCTGACACAAGATGGAGGTTACCTCTTTTCATATGAAGGAAGCAATGTATTTTGATACGCTGTTATTTTTCTACTTGAATTTTTATTTTTTTTAAATAGTGTAAACGTTTATTGAAAAATCATACTTTAAGAGAAGAAAGCTCAAATTAAAAAATATAACGCAAATCGTATTCAAACATTTTAATCCAAATACATGTTTGATGATTTTTATATTGTAATAATGTTTCAATGATTTGTCGATGTAGTATATTGATCCCCTGATTTACAAAAATGTATGTAAAAGTACCCATAAATTTCACTTTACAAAAATTAAGTTTTTTCGCAATATTGAATTACATAGCCTAAAAGTGCAGAAATAATATATTTTGATGACTTATCAATATACTTTGCTGCATTGTTTATAAACTTGGTAATGATGTATTGTTCGTATTTATGGCATCATAATTTATTTTTTAGACATTTTTTGTCTACAATTGCACCAACACGCCGCCCTCATTTATGTTATATTCCGTGAATTTTCTAAGATCTCCATTTTATAATTGCAGGATAAATTTTCAGCGACATATAAATAGTAATCGTACATTAAATAATTTTGCGTTACACGGATTCATGGAATGCATTCTTTTGGGATCTAATTTTAGCAAGAATTGAAGTGGTTAAAAATTTTAACGAATAAATAGTTATTGGAAAATTGGGTAAATGCCGAAAATGAATATTTAAGTTAGCACGCGCATGCGCGCGCTTATAATAGTCTAGTACACCAATATACATGGGAAGAAGGTAGAAGGAAGGTTTTCAAGAGCTTCGAGTTCGCACGCAGTAACTTGTGGGTATTTTTCAGTGAATCTCGTTAATAATCAAAGACGAGTTGTACTATTCATCCGGATTTCTTTGCGGTGTTGGTCGTTCATTACTCAGCAATACGTGCGAATCGCATGTAGCGAAAAAGCAACATGCTGTTGGATGCTGTGGTGTTTTAATGGAAGACCACTGTAGCGGTGACCCCTGGCTGTCTCACGTTTAAGATCTTGCATTTATGCACCATTCGAGCAAAATCAGACGCACCTGCGTCATTATCATTATCATTATCATTATATAGTACATGTGCGCTTACTTCAATAATTGTCCGTAAACGTTCTTAATAACAAGCACCAACATGACATTTATGAGTTTTAATTGTCCACTCATGCTAACGCTTCCCTCTGTACAGGAAGCTCTTTCCTGTCAGTTTTTACAATTATAAAGAGGAAAAAATGTAATCTGACTATTGATGTTATCCGATTACGCTTAACTTATTTATAAAAGTACAAATAAAACAAGAAATTTTTATATTATACTGAGACAGCTTTATAAAATTGAGGTGGATTACTCCGCCTAAACTAGACTCGCGTAAAGCTTCAAACAAAACGGATTACTTTTTAACAAGGTATATTAACTTTTTAACAAATTTTTGAATTAAAAAAAAACGAATTTTTAATAAAATACATGGATTTTTAACGAAGTAGTTGCATTATCAACAAAAAATATGCATTTTTAACTAAATGTTTAAATTTTTAACTGAAGAAGATCAGTTATTTACCACTTATTAAATTGTTTACTTTTCAGTTAAAAAATTAATTTTCAACAAGAAAAGAACGGACTTTCAAAAAATAGTTGAACTTTTAACCAAAGAGAGGAATTTTTAAATAAAATAGGTGACTTTCAACCAGAAAGTATACTTTTCATTTAAATTGGTTAATTGTTAACAAAGACCGTTATGTTTACACAAAACAGTTGAATTTTAAAACCAAAACATGAATTTTAAATAAAGAGATTAATTTTCTACTTAAAGCGATAAATTTTCAATCAAGTAGTTGTATTTTGAACTAAAAAAAATGTGCTACCAAAAATGGAACAATTATTTCTAATTGAAGAAAATAAAGCTTTTGCAAAAAAAATTTTAGAATTAAAAATATGAATTTTGAACTAAAATTTTGCATCTTCACCTGTAAAATAACTTTTTTACATAGTAGTTCAACTTTTAACCTAGGAATAAAATTATTGAAAAAAAAAAAATTTGTTTGGGAAGATTAATTTTCTACCAGAAAAGTCTTATTTTTAATAAAACGTATGACTTTGAAACAGAAAAAGTAAATTATTAACGAAACAGTTGAATTTTTCAACAAAATCTTAAAATTTTTAAAAAGGAAAGACGAATTTTCAACAAAACAGTTTGATTTAAACAAAAAAATTACTTTTTTACGAAATGGTTAAATTTTCTACAAAGTAGATTCATTTTTAATCTAATTATTAAATTTTTAATAAAATATATGAATTTTTAATTAAAATAGATAAATTTACAGCTAAATACTTAGATTTTAAATTAAAAATGATACATTTTTAAGCAAAAATAGAATAATTCCTTTTTCAATTAAAAAATTTTTTTCACGAAAAAAACAAAAACAAATTTTTAACGGAACAGTTCAATTTAAACTAAAATTATAATTCTTTAACCGAGATAGCTAATTTTTTAGGTAAAAAATAAATTTTCTTTCAAAAAGATTGATTTTCAACAAAAAATAAAATTTTCAACGAAATACATTAATTTTTCAACAAATAATTGTATATTTAACTTGAATAAATATTTAATGATGAAAAATATAATAGTCGAATTTTCATTTTTAAAAAAATAATAATTTAAAAAACGGATTTTCAACCAAAAATATAAATTTTCAAGTAAGAATCTTGATTTTCTACCAAAAAAACTGAATTTCAACAAAATATATAAATTTTCAGCTGAGGAAGATAAATTTTTAGCAAAAATGAAATAATTAAATTCACAGTTAAAAAAAATTAACTTTTAACCAAAAAACAGCTTTTCAACAACATAGTTAAATTTTTCATAAAATTATTTGAAACTAAAATCAAGATCTTTAATCAGAAAAATAAATTTTTAATAAAATAGTTTCACTTTCAACCAACTAGTTGAATTTTCAAACCAAAAACATAAGTTTTGAAAACAACAGTTGAATTTTTAACAAAATAAGTATTCTCTACAAAATTGTGTGATTTTCTGCAAATTTAGAATAATTTTTTACCAAATAGTTAAATTTTTACCAAAAACATGAATTTTCAACTAAAAAAGATCAGTTTTCAACCAAAAATGGAATAGTTAAATTGTTAATTAAGAAATTGAATTTTTAGCCAAAAAAAAACACTTTCCGATTACTTTGGCGGTAACTAATTTTTTCAGTTGAGAATTCGCCGTTTTAGTTCGAATATTTATCTCTATTTGAAAATTCAACTACTTTGTTGAAAATTCTTTTTTTTTAGGTAAAAATTAATTTTTCAACTAAAAATTCAACAATTTTATTTTTAGTTAAAAGTCAATCTTTTTTTGGTACAAAATTCAATTATTTGATTTAAATTCGATTTATTTTGTGGAAAATTAGCTTCATTGTATAAAGTTGATCTTCTTGGTTAAAAATTTGTATTTTATAGTTGAACATTTATCATTTTAGTTAGAAATTCATCTTTTTTGTTCAGAACTTATATGCTTCGTTAAAAATTAGTTTTCTTAGTTGAAAATTGATTTTTTCAACTAAAAATTAATTTTTTTATTTTAAAATTAATTTTTTTAATTAAAAATTTAACCGTTTTATTTTTGGCTGAAAATTGATCTTTCTTAGTATAAAATTCCATTATTTCGTTGCAATTTCATGTTTTTTGCGGAAAATTTGTCTTCTTATAAAATGAATCTTTCTTTTTGAAAATTCATACTTTTTGGTTAAAGATTTATAATTTTAGTCAGAAATTCACCTCTTTGATTCAAAATTTATCTATTTTGCTAAAAATTTTTTTTTCTTCTGTTTTAAAATTAATTTCTTAAATAACAAGTTTTACTATTCTATTTTGGTTGACAGTTGAATTTTTTATGTTTCAAATTCAACTGTTTGGTTAAAATTTTTTTTTAAATGCAATATTTTTACTTTAAATATTTGATTTAAATTTAAAGGGTATCTTTAAAATATTAATTTAAAAAAAACTTTTTTTAGGAGATTTTGTTGGTTCCTGATGCTTTTATGAAAAGTCTGTGTCCTTAGTTTAAAGAACAAATTTCTTACATCAACTATTTTTTTCCGCGTTTTTATATTAATATAATACCTATAAAATTTTAAACTTTTACGATAAATTTTATAAGGACTATAATTTTTACAGGAGGAGAGCGAGCTCTCGAGCAAGCGGTGGGCCAGTGCGCCCCGCCGCTCGGATAGCCCCTATGTTCTGGGGGCTCCAACATCTAGAGAGGTGAGTTAATTATCGATAATTCATATTTATTCAAATTTTCTAATATATTTATACTAATTTTTTTTTAATGTTGTAAGTATATAGGCAGGGAAAGTTCTGTATCAAGATTCCTACCTTACCGACGTCGAGAACACTCTACAACTGATGTGGTTCGTGTCCGCGCTAAGTTTCTAAAATTTTCTGGGTGCCATTAAATCATATTGCGTGATTTTGTGAAACAAATTTTGCCTGAACATCTTCAAAGTTATTCATTATCTCAATTAAGCATTTTGCTTGAATATTTTTGAGGTTAAATTTTGATTTTTCTTTGCATTTTCTACTGCTTCATGTAGTTGATAGAAAATAAGGACGATTCATTGCTTCTCTACAAATAATAAATTTAGTTAGAAATTGCTGTCATTATTTAATGCGCAAGTATTTTATAAAAAACATTGATTTACAGTTGAGAACCTTCCAGAAATTTAAAACAAAGAGAAAAATATATTATTAAATATCACAAAACCTACCTTACCGTCATGAAGAACATTCTACTGCTGAAGTGGTTCATGTCCGTGCTAAATTTTCAGAATATTTTTTTATGACGTTATTAAATTACATTGTGACAAACGAATTTTGCGCGAACAACTTCCCCTGCCTATCTATAGCTGTTATTTTTTCAAATGTTGAAATCTTTTAAAAGTAGAACAAAATAATTTACTTCCGTTAATGGGTTTGAAGGATAGCTAGATTTGATTCGTATGAACTTTCTATTATTATCTTCTTGATGTGACGTGAAATTTGCTACAATATCGCAGAGATGAAGGTTGGAACGATTAGGATTGCAATTATGTCTGTGTTAATGATAAAGAGAAATGTTAGAACAACAGTTAGGCGCGATCTGAAGGGTAAAGCATTAGATACATTCGTTTTTATCGTCTTCTATTCTTCTTCTTTGTGGTTTCTGTGAAGGTTAACGCATAATCGCGCAATTATATTCTCATTTGTTAGACTTTCTGGTCTCTTTTTCCAGGCACGATCTTTCCAAATGCTATTTGAACTCAGCCTCAATATTATTATACAACCTGGGAAGTAATTTTAGAATAGTCTGGAAATTACTGGAAGTTTAATTTTAAGAGCTGGATTTTTTTAGTAAGAGAATTTTTCAAGAACTCTATCTTTCAACTTCTAAAGCACGCGACGATTAGAAAAGGAATTTCTTCCTTACGCGCACTGAAAAATATTTTCTTGATCATCGCTAAGATATTCTAAATTGTGAAGGATCAGAGAAAAGAGATAGGAAAAAAAATTGATAAATTATGAAACAAGGTAAGGTAATGTAAGTATTGAAAAAAGAAATAAAACATGATGCGAAATTCTTAAATAGAAGAGGAAACATTAGAGCATATATAAGAAGAATATAGGAGAAAAAAGTGAAGGTAAAGGAAGTTGGCAAAAGAATGCAGTTAAAATATAAGGGGTGAATGGATTAGGTTTGGAGTGGCTGAAAAATTGGAGAAGACTAGAAGGGCAAGAACTTCCATCTCAACCTTTCTAGAACAAGGTTGAGGTAAAAGGAAAACGAGAGTCAGTCATAAGCGTAAAAATTTTTAAGGAATTGTTATGTAATAGTATAAGTAGATAAGATGCGGACAAAATTCAACCTGGGAAAACCCGGAAATGATCTGGAATTCAAAGTCGTACCATGAAGCGCCACCCTGAAATCATTAAGAATTGTAGATCTTCTGAAAAAGGTAATAAGATAGCTGAAAGTTATAGATTATAATATATATAATAAAGGGTCGCGGCATCGACTAGTAACGTACTCTCTGCACAATTTATTCGCAATTCCATGACATAGCGCCACCCACAGGGTAGGCCATCTATGATGGGTGTGACCGGAGTTGGCATTCGCTATGCTTGCAGTAACGCGAAGAATACGAGAATCGCGACTCGCTAAAGGCAACATCCCTCCTCCTGATTCTCTCTACTATAAAGTATAAACCAGTGGCTTGCAAACATATTTCTCAGCGTGGGCGAATTTCTCTCGACATTATGCCCCAAGCGCATGCACTGAGGATGAAACACTTTGTCATCAGGAGGAATTCAACTTGGTTCGCGCACCAGCACAATCTCTTATCCAAATTCAATTCTTTTTATGTATTCACCCTGTAATATTTTTTATTTTTTCGAATGCAAACGAACATTATATTCCAGAAATATAGTAAAAGGGAAGTTTTTTAAGAATTATTACTAAACAAGAATGCTGAATAGTCATGCTCAATATGTGAATTGAGCACTTAAAGAACAATAAGATTAGATTTTTGTTTCCAAAACTGGGATAGAAGGACAACTTGTCAACTGATATCGGAGGCTCATGGTCTGCTAGATATCTTTGTTTTAAATCATAATGTGTTTCTAAATATAAAACAAGTGTTATCAAATAAAAATCCAAAAAGACCGAAAAGGTCCGATGGTTGTGAGGCTATTTACATAGGACAACAGGTAGAACAACAGGTACTCGTATGAAAGAACGTAATAAACTTTCAGTAAATACTAGAACAGGTATACAATTCCGACTCACAATTTCGAATTACAAATACGACTACCTCATAGAATCATCTAATTACAAAAGTTAATATTTTATGTTATTTATATCTATAATAAGATATGTTTTATTGATAACAAAAAGTTTGATAGTGTCAACGCACATTTTCTACAGATACAGTTATAATATTTGTTATGAAAGTTGGTCTTTTTGCATGTAAAGTCACATGACTGACTAAGCGTTTCATGTACATATATGAACTTAAGTAAATACTTCTTCTAGCCTTTTCCAATTTTTTATCCACTCTAAACCCAATCCATCTACCCCTTATATTTTAACTGCATTCTTTTGCCAACTTCCTTTATCTTTATTTTTTTCTTTTATATCCTTCTTATTTATGATCTAATGTTTCCTGTTTTATTTAAGGATTTTGCATCATATTCCATTTCTTTTCCTTATACTTCCCTTTCTTTACCTCGTTTCACAATCTGAATTTTGCTATTCTGGTCCATCTTCCCCGTTTCCATCCCTTTTCTAAATACTTTCTTGCTCCTTTTTTATCATCTCATGTTATCAATTATATGTTGATTACTTAATCATCTGCTGCCTTTCTATCAATTGTCTTTCCCTACCTGAACTTTCGTTGAGTAAATACTCTAGTATACCCATGATTTCGGAGACATGCGTATTGTATTAGCTCACAAATATTGCATTTTATAACACGGTCTTTTTATAAATCTTATGGTAAGATTATATGTATTAATCTCAATCTGATAGTAGGATGCAACTTGAATAAAAAAATTCAGATACACTGTATTAGGAATTAGGATCAACTTATTTGTACCTTTCAACCATCGTTCTTTAAGAATAAATTGAATAACTTTTTTTATGATGCAGATTAGTCGTTTCACACGGCGGATCTTCTTCTCAATGCGAACTAGTGCATAGGGTTTTAATCCCGAGCATTAGGTAGGACGATTCCGTTAGGTGGACGTACCCGCGAGCTTCCCACGCCAATTAAACATGACTCATTAACGGGCAGAAGCGGTAGTAGTCGGGATCGATGCATGGTCTAATCTTGACCATCCTCGCTGACTGTTCACATTACGATATTACACTATACCGATTTTCGCTAAGCGTACGCTTGGGGTTGTGATGATACGGATGATGTCCGTGGAAGAAACATCTTCCGAGAACATGATCGTCTGCACGAACTCTCTTTGCTCCCAAAGACAAATCCAGTAGTGTAGGATCGAAAAATGAATCAGAAGTTTCCAGAGCCTTATCTTGCAGAATTGATCCTTAAAAATCATGAAAGAAAAATAAGTTAAATTCGTTTGATTCCTCGCAAAGGCTAGATAGATTGTTAAAAAAGGCAGCATTAACAATAATAGTTTTTACATTCTTAACGTCTTTATCAAGAGAAATGTTTTTCATCTTTTCATCTTGCTGTAGTTTGTAGGGACAGCTTACTTGTACGATTCGTAAGTTTAATTGGCCTATTGCTATGAGTCGTACCACCTCAAAGATATAGCAAAACAAGTACTAATACACAAGAAACAGAATAAGCAATATCGGTAGAAAACTTGGTTGATGTAGATCGACAATCAAGATCTATTCTTTGTCTCGTTCTCAGGCCATAATAGGTCACACACCTGGTTTCTGTGGTATAGGGTTGTGGCTGGTTGGCGAAGACGACGCATTTGGTCATCGGTTATCTGCTTTTTATCGAACGCATCCCCGTGTCAATCGCGGTGCTTGCCTAACGGGAAGTCGCGACATGCGATCATCTCCTCGATTCAATTCGTATATGCATCGAAATTACCAGAGTCGACCGAAGCATCGGTGTAAATAAATTATTGCGCGGCCTTTTCGCGATTGCTTCCGATAGTTGGAATTCCCTCTCGCTTTGAACCTGAACGTCGCGATCGCACTGAACATTTAGACAGACTGTGGGATCTACCGACGCGACGCTGCGCTGGCCACTTACGGAGATTAGCACTGAGCATAAAGCGTCTGCACCGAGATAATGACCCCTCAAACGTTCATCCTCGAGTAGCGCGGATCTTATTCCGGTTACTCGACGGATGCGGGATTTATCGGAGCCGCAGTAACTGACCAAATGCCAAACCTTTTAATTCAAATTTATGCAAAATCTATTTTTACCGCAATCAGATATGGAAACCTCTTTTATAAAACTTTCAATAAATTTTAATAAAAAACGGGGTAGCCACTGGCTGGGAAAAGCGGGAATCAGCATTGAATTTGAAGCATCAGAAATAAGCCGGAACATAACTGGGAATTTTGGGAAAACTAAGAGTTTCACTGACTTTTTTTTACTTTTGCAATAAATATCGCCGCATCTTGTTTTGGTAGAAAATTCACCTGTTTCGTTAAACATTCGTTTTTTTGGATAGGAAATTCATTACTATCTCTTTTCTTTAGGTTCATATTTTTGTGTTAAAGATTCATAATTTTAGTAGGAAGTTCATCTCATTGGTTAAAACTTTAACTGTTTTGTATAAAGTTCATCTTCTTTGACTGAAATTTTGAAAAATAAGGTAGAAGTTAAACAACTTTGTTTAAAATTTATCTAATAATTTATACTACTAACAGCAGTATCTAAAATTCAGTTACTGACTATTAGTAACAATAAACTGATTCAATTAGAAATTAGAAATGAATATAATGCAAGAAATATTTTATTTAATAATATTATTTATGAAAAGTGTAACTTCATTATTATATAAATAGTAATCGTATGATAAAAGAACAGGAAAAAGCACAACGTTAATCACGATTTTCAATCAATAAAAATTAAAAAATAACTGTCTCTATTAGTTGAATTTTTACTAATTCAGATCTAAAGAGTGGGCGTGTTAAATTTTTAAGAACGATTAGAGTCTCCTTTACGAATGTACCTAACGAGCGACGTTCTTTCTTTTCGAATAAGAAAGCCATAATTTAGAGATTATACATTTCTAAATAGATCTGCTTCAGCATGAAAGATAATGACGCATAACGAAGAGAGGATCTATCTGAATCAAACTGCCGATTATTACACCATCCTAACCTTATTCATTCTGTGAAAAAAAATCTAGAGGTTTAAGAAATCATCGAAAAAAACTATCATTATGATGATTATGTATTTTGAAAGTGTTATCAGACTTTAATAACACCTTTACGAAGAAGCGACTCACACGATGCATAATTATCAACAAAAAAAAATTCAATAGAGGATAGAAAGTAGTTTTCGAAATATTCAAAAAGAATTTTATATAAATTTTAAATTTAAATTCTTGAGTAATGAACGGTAGTTTGTCATGTCGAACTCTGGATTATTGATTAGTATTTGTGTATGAATGGTAATTCTTAGCAAATTCAGAATAAATATTTACTGAAGCTGAGTTCTCCTAAATTCTATCACATTGTCCTGAGTTCGAGTGAATTTTACTGGTAATCTGAATGGTTGCGTTATAACATTAGCGTGAAATTTTTTTATTATTTATCGCGATTATCTGAAGTTTTTCAAATTTAATAAAACGGAATGTCCATGTCATAAAGTTTAAAGCTGTCTCGAGCGTGTAATTTCACTTATCCTGGGAACTAACAGCATGGTTTCGATTAGAATCAGGAAATAAATCAAGGAGATCTGTGA
Source organism: Amphibolips quercusostensackenii (assembly GCA_032357855.1). Taxonomy (NCBI): domain Eukaryota; kingdom Metazoa; phylum Arthropoda; class Insecta; order Hymenoptera; family Cynipidae; genus Amphibolips; species Amphibolips quercusostensackenii. The sequence goes on along the minus strand of JAUELO010000292.1, from coordinate 2,012,422 downwards.
GTTGTGCGTATCAAAATCGAAGCAGATTCAAGATATCCTCTACTTTGAGCTGGTCGATCGCTGCATGGTTATGGTCAGGATCACTTAGATCCCAATGATAGAGTACGATCAGGGCTCAATTAAAACTGGGCAGAGAACGAAAGAGTAGAGACGTAAAATTACTTCTGGCATTGCGCTCGTGTTCAGGATAATGAACGAGAAGACTTTTAATCGTTACTTCCAAGAAGCTCTGTATTTTACATAACTGATCTCGTCTACGGAAGACATGCTCAAGATATGATGTTTATTTTTCAAATGACTAATTTATCAATATTCTTTGAGAAAAGTAAATCAAAGATGTGCTATTTTGCTACACGTTATCAATTAATTCATCACCACACATTACCGCAAAATTTCGCAATAGAATAAGGCAACCTTTCGGCAGTAATTTTTTTTTATCGATCAATCAATCACCCGGAAACGTGGTGCACTATCATTAAACACTATCGTCGGATTAAATGTGCTTACTTCAGCGGATGAGATTCTGTGTTTATCAATGCCAATTACCAACCTCTTCGGTGAGACCTGCAATTACGATGCTCGTCACGGAAGGCTTGTAAATCTCAAATTGGGTGATTGACAGACACGCGTTTAAACACTTCTACCAGATCCAGCAGAATCGGTTTGAGCATCCACTATGCTTTGGAATGTATTAAGTATCCCTACTTTTTATGCACACGCAGATTTTATCTTATAGAGCATAGAAAGAAATGAGGTTTATTTTGTAGCAAGTTCTTTTCATGCTTTTATGCTTCTCTGAACAAAATCAATTCTCGTTCACCATAGGTAACCTCCGAAACGAATTTGGAATCCCAGGCAGGTACTATCGACTGTAATAATGCACCGGTAGATAACCAGCAATACTTTGTAAGCAATTTGCTTTATATTTTAGTCTAGCATTCTTATCGAATTGTCTGGACGCGGGTAATCAGGTAGACGTCATCTATTTCTATATAGCAGAATGCTTAGATAAGCTTCCCCACCACATTATTTTAAAAACTCAAGTCAACTAACGTGCCGGAAAATGTAGTCCTACAGCTAGAGCTTTAATCCATTTTTACCTTGCTCTTCAAGTTAGTCTCCGTTAGAAGATACGTGATGAAGACAATGACCAAGACTTTCTTTTCCAAGATAAATAGTGTATGGCCTGAGGAAGATAAAAAGCAGATAACAAATCATTCAAAGGATCGACTACCAGTTTTACACTTCGGTAGGCTGAACTAGGAAGCCATATAGAGGTAGACACCGTTTGATATCCTCACCTGCGACCGTAACAACGTCGCGAACCAAGTGTTTGTAGCTTTGCTATTGACCGAACGGAAGATCGGTACGCGTGTTTACGAGGCATGGGGTACTACTCTCGGCAGCCGATGCTAGGCGATGGATAATAAATCACGTCCTACCAGACTCGGCTCTGCTCTCCTCTCTTCTTCTCTCCCGGGCTCAAGGCCCACTTTCCAAGGAGAAAAAGGCAGTTAGGCTCATTCCCGTCTGTTCTTTGGAATCTAAGTTCTATCTCTCAGCCGGACCCAACTCGAGAGGCCGCTGCAACAATCATCGAAGTGATTGACTCGAAATTACAGGCGACTTGTCTCGCGCGATCAACGTGGAATTTACTCAAGAAAACAACCATAGACAAGGTGATGGCAGGGGCGAGGGGCCAGTCGTGAATTCGCAATAAAACGCATTAAAACTCGCACTATCGCCTCGAAGAAGATGGGCTGTACAATGTACGGTACTCCAAGCAACAGATGTTACGCCACTACGATAGAAACGACTGACTCGACATGTTTTCTGTGAAAAAATCACATCTGGCGTGAACCCTTCCTCTTCCTAGTTATGACTCGTCAAGAAACCGGAAATTTGCATTTAAGCATCATTGGTAGTAATAATTTCGAACGGAAATATAGGAGTTTCAGTGTAGAGAAAATAAAAAATATTTCAAACATATAATTTATCAAATCTGAACTGACAAAGAAATCGCGCTTCAAAATGAACGTCTTGATTCTTCAGCTTGTAATTCATCATTTGTCGCATGTCAAACCTTGTTGCAATTAAGACAAGGTCGTGTCATCTTCAAGGTGCACTTTGATACTTTGAAAAGTCTCGACACTACAAACTCATTAAATCACGCTATTAATTAAAAGGTTAATAGAATGTGTTAATCATCTCAAACACAAGTTTTATGCTACCCGCTCTCATCAATTACTCACTAATAGACCGTGAACTTTTTATTAGGTCTAGGAAGATGACATTGTCATGTAAAATATGATTACGAGCGACTGCGAATACAGAAAGTAATCTGATGTGAATTTTTTCATCACGAAGATGGAACGATGAGAAGTCAAAGGCACGCCTTCGCCTATGAGAGTGCCAGTGGACCACAAAGGAAGTTGGAAGAAAGTGGGCTGGAGTCAGGTCGTGGGCCGCGTGTGAATCGGCGAGTTATGCCTTCGACAATGCCCTCGACAAAGCAATTCCGAGGTACAATCGAAAGACGCACCTCGTGTTTGCATCCACCTCCCTACGGTCGGCTTCGCGCATAAAGTGATGCGTTCAACGCCTCACTCTTCTACTCGTAAATTAGTAGATTCTCCTACAACTTCAAACGCAATCCTATTTTTCTAAAGTGAAGGGAGCATTTGCTGATTCGTTCATTCTTTGAACTTTGGAGATATTACTTGATGATGTGATGTATTTAATTCGAACGTTAAATTATGCTTTCGACTTCTGCGACTGAATATAACGTTACACGTCCCTGAAGAGGAGCAGGTAATCAATCAGTTTTTTTTTAATGACCCAGTACACGCTATCCTGTCCTTTTGCTTTCACGCTATTTATGTGAAACGAAAGTCTTATTTTTGAATGTAGGTACGTGATCTTTTCACTGTGACACCATGCTATTTAACAGGTTGTAGAATAGTCAGATATCGTAAGAAAAATTGGGACAAATCTTGACAACTTCATATGATCGCGTGCGCATTGTTCTACACTCATGGTGTACGTTATCAAGGTTGTCGGAAAAAAAATTTTCCCAGGTGTGAACTTTTGTAATGATTTGAAAGAGAATTCTGAAATCCCAGGTGTGGCGTACTCCTAAAAAATCCACACATTCTCTGCCAGCTCTGTATGTAATGAAAAAAAAGAAAATGAAGATGTGATTTTTTATTTGACAGCCTTTCCGCGGAGGCGTTACATGTTGCGTTCTCTTCCGCCATTTAGTTTGATTCTCCATTCTTCGGGAAAGGCCCTGAGCAATGATTCCGGGACACGTTGATCGTTCCCGTTACAGGAACGCTAGGCGGTGTGGCATCCACTTTAACACGTCGATAGTGCATAGCGCGGTGCAACAATAGAATCCTGCCGCCCACACTGAATGAGACAAAGGCCTGAATGGCCGGCGAAGATGTGCCGCATCTTCGTCTTTGAGTTGCCGATTTAGAACGCAACCATCCCATGATCTCGCAGTTACGTAATTCGGAAAGGATCACTCGGTGGTGACGACATCTGAGCATTGAGATCCGGGAGTGTCCACTCTGTTTCGAGACCCAACCCACGTCCCAAAGTCGGTGAAAGAATACGCAGAAAAGAAGCCTCTCTACGCAAAACTTTGTCTGCTCGACTTTGATGGAGTGGCGGTGGTCGTCGTCGGACCTGCCCATCTTGGTCATCATAAAACCTTTCTAGCGTCTCCTTTATTACTTTGAACTTGTTGACGGCCTAGCCCAAGTTTTCTCCTCGATCGTGGGTGACAACTTAACCTACCTAGCCCTCTTCCTATGCTAATATTGATTTGATATCAGGTTAGTCGCAAAATATCATTTTCGAAATTCCCTGACTGTTCCATGATTTTTCCTTGACCAAATGTTCGTTTTTCCTGACCATTAATATTTGAAGACCAGAATTTTAATCTGATGACATTTTTAACATATGTAGAAGCTTTAAAAAATGAAACAAAAGAATTTGAGATTCAAAAAACAGACAGTTTAGTTTTCAAAAAAAAGGTGAATCAAATATTTTTCAACGGATATCATAATTGGGTATTCATGCATAAAATAGTAAAATATAAAACATTTCGAAACAATGAATTTTTACACTTTTTGTTATATTACCCGAGAGTACAATTAGCAGTAAGCAATAAGAGAGTAAAAAATCGGTAAAGCTGTAATTATAGTGTTCCTAGTCTCTTTGATTACACTCACTATAAATCCACGCCCTAAGTTGAGTGAGATATTGACTCATATTTAATAAAGGGTTTAAGAAAAGTATTATTTAGGCCGTACGCGAATAAATTAAGACAATTTTTTTGTTTTTCCTTTTGGTTTGATTATCCAAACTGGTAATTCGGTACAATTGGAGTAATCCAGGGTAATTCACTTGTAATCCAGAGTATTCCAGAATGATGGACATGTAATCAAGAGTATTCCAGAGTAATTAAGTTGTAATCCATAGTAATGTACTTGTAATCAAGACTATTCTAGAGCAATGTACTCATAATCTAGGATAATTAGCTTCTAATACACTGTAATCCAGAGTAATTCACTTGTAATCCAGAATATTTCAGATTAATTCACTTGTAATCCAGATTATTCCGAAGTAATTCATTTATAATCCAGAATAATTAGATTCTAATCGATAATAATCCAGAGTATTTTACTTGTAATCCATGGTAATCCAGACTAATTCACTTGTAATTCATGGTAATCCAATAATTCACTTGTAATCCATGGTATCCCAGAATAATTCACTTGCAATCCAAAGTATTCCAGAGTAATTCACTTATAATCAAGAACGATTAGCTTCTAATCCATAGTAATCAAGAGTAATTTACTTGTAATCCAGAGTAATTCTCTTGCGGTCTAAAGTACTTTCAGAGTAATTCATTTATAATCTAGAGTAATTACCTTCTTATCCATAGTAATCCAGAGTTATTCAGTTTCAATCCGGAGTAATTAGATTTAAGTCCATAGCATTCTATAGTAATTCACTTATAATCCATTGTAATCCAGAGTGATTCACGTGTGATTCGCAGTATTCAAGATTAATTCACTTGTTACCCAGCTTTGTCCAGAGTAATTCGCTTATAATCCAGAATGATTATATTCTAATCTATAGTAATCCAGAGTAATTCACTTGTAACTCATGATGAACCATAGTGATCCATTTGTAACCCATAGTATTTCAGAGTACTTTACTTGTAATACAGAGTATTTTAGAGTAATTAACACTAATAATCCATAATAATTAGCTTCTTACCTATAGTAATCCAGAGTAATACACTTGTAATCTATAGCAATCCAAAGTAATTCACTTGTGATTCAGAGTATTACAGAGTAATTCACTTATAATTAAAAATAATTAGCTTGTAATTCATACTAATCCAGAGTAATTTAGATTCAATTTAGTATAATTAAATTCTAATCCATAGTCTTCTAGAGTGATTCACTTGCAATACATAGTAATTCAGAGTAATTTACTAGTAATCCATAGTATTTCCGAATAATTCACTTGTAATCCAGATTATTCTAGAATAATTCACTTGTAATCCAGAACAATAAGCTTCTAATCTATAGTA
>JAUELO010000292.1:1992224-2006708 GCA_032357855.1 Amphibolips quercusostensackenii | reverse complement strand
TGTAATCCAGGGTAATTCACTGTTAATCCATAGTATTCCAGAGTTATTCGTTTGTAATCCAGAGTATTCCAAAGTAATTCATTTATAATCCAGATTGATTAGCTTCTAATCCACAGTAATCCATAGTAATTCACTTGTAATCCATAGTATTCTAGAGCAATTTTCTCGTAATCCAGAATATTCCGGAGTAATTCACTCATAATCCAGAATAATTAGCTTCCAATCCACAGTAATCTAGAGTAATTTGCTTGTACTTTAGAGTATTTTAGATTAATTCATTTATAATCTAGAGTAATTAGCTTCTAATCCATAGTAATCAAGAGTAATTTAGTTTCAATCCGCAGTAATTAGCTTTCAGTCCATAGTATCCTATAGTAACGCACTTATAATTCATTGTCAGATTAGTCCAGAGTAATCCAATTGTAATCCAGAATAATTATTTTCTAATCCATAGTAACCCAGAGTAATTCACTTGTAATCCATAATAATCCAGCGTAATTCATTCGTAACCTATAGTTTTCTGGAGTACTTTACTTGTAATTCAGAGTATTTCAGAGTAATTCACTTATAATCTATAACAATCAGCTTCTAATCCATAGTAATTTAGAGTAATACACTTGTAATCCATAGCAATCCAAAATAATTTACTTGTGATTCAAATTATTCCAAAGTAATTTACTTATAATTCAGAATAATTAGCTTGTAATCTGTAGTAATCCTGAGTAATTCACTTGTGATTCAAAGTATTCTAGAGTAATTCTCTTATAATCCAGAATAATTAAATTCTAATTCATAGTAATGCAGAGTAATTCAGTTGTGATCCGGAGCTTCTAATCAATAGTAATCCAGAGTAATTCAAATTTTATTCGGCGTAATTAACCTTTAATCTATAGTCCTCTGAAGTCATTCACTTGTAATCCATAGTAATCTAGAGTATTTCAGAATAATTCACTTGTAACCCAGATTATTTTAGAGTAATTCACTCATAATCCAGAATAATTAGCTTCTAATCCACAGTAATCCAGCGTAATTCACTTGTAATCCATAGGTTTTGAAGTAATTCGCTTGTAATCTAGAGTATTCCAGAGTCATTTATTTATAATCTAGAATAATTAGCTTCTAATCCATAGAAATCCATAGTAATTTAGTTGTAATCCGCAGTAATTAGCTTTTAATCCATAGTATTTCAGAGTAATTCACTTGTAATTCAGAGTAAATAACTTCTAATCCATAGTAATCCAATGTAATTCACTTTTGATCCAGAGTAATCCAGGCTAATTTACTTGTGATCTAGAGTAATCAAGGGTAATTAACTTGTAATCCATAAATTTTAAATTAGTCAACTTGTATCTAAAGTAATCCACCTATAATTTTAGGTAGCTTATGTAGGTTATCCAATAAGTTTTTAGCGATTTTGTTACAAATTTTTGTTGTTTTTTGTTGTAAATTAAATTTTTAACTGCAAATTTAGGTATCCCATTTTGGATTTGAAGTCAACTATTTTTGTTCAAAATACGTGGTTGAAAGTTAAACAATTTTTTTAAGGTTTAATTTTTCTGTTTGAATATTCTTAATTTTGGTTGAAAAGGTTTTGGTTGAAAATTCAACTATTTTGCTAGAAAGCCGTTTCTTTTTTGGGTAAAAATTAATTTTTCTTACTCACAATTTAACGATCACATAATTTCGTTAAATTTTTTCTTCCTTACTTAAAAATTAATTTATTTTCGTAAAATTTAGCTTTTTTGGACGAAAATTAAGATGCTTGCTTGAAAATTAATTTTTTTAAACTGAAAATTCAAATATTTGATTTGTGATTGTTAATTTATTAGTTGTAACTTCAACTATATGGTTGAACAGTCTAGTATTTTGTCACATATTCGTTTTATTTGTATGAAATAAATCTTCTTGTTAAAAAATGTATTTTTTTTTTGTGAAAATTATTTTTTTTAGGTAAAAATTTTTTTGTTAAAAATTAATTTTTTTTTGTTTTTGGTTAAAAATTAATTTAAAAAAAATTAGAATTTACTTCATGGCTAAAAAATTAACTATTTTAGTTGATGATTCAACATTCTAGTTAAAAAATAAACTATCTTGTTGAAAATTCGTTTCTTTGGTAAAAAATTAAATTTTTTAATTAATAGTTACAGTGCTCCGTTTCGGTTTGTAAATTTATTTTCTTTATTTGGAAACGAAGGAAATCTTAGCAATTAAAAATTCATCTTTTAGCTTAAAAATGCAATTATTTGGTTAAACATTAATCTGTTTTGTAGAAAATTTAGCAATTTTGTGAGTTTTTTTCTGAAAATTCAACTGGTTTGTTTAAAATTTCTCTTTTTGCGTAACAAATGCAACTAATTTGTTCAAAGGTTTAACTTTTTGGTGGTTGATGAATATTTTTGGTTGAGCGTTTATTTATTTTGTCGAAAATTTACATTTTTTTGGCAGAAAATTCATTTTTGCGGTGGAAAATGAATTTTCAAGTTTGTGCAAAAAATTTGCCTTTCTGCCTTATAAATTTTAAAAATTTATTAGAAAATTCAACTATCTTGTTGATAATTAAATTATTCTGTTAAAATCGTGTGTGTTCTTAAATTCGTATTTTTTGTAGAAAATTAATTTTTTTGGTTAAAAATTAATTTTGATTTAGTTGATAATTCTGATACTTGGTTGAAAGTTGAACTTTTGTGTTAACAATTTATTTGTTTTTCATAAATGCATCATTTTACATAAAAAATCATCTTTTTAGTTGAGCATTAAATTATTTTAAAAGAATTTTTGTTGTTGTAAAAATCTAATCTTTTCAATTAAAAATATTGTTATTCCATTTTTTGTTGAAAATGTATTTTTTTTAGTTAAAAATTCATCTATTTGGTTAAAGCTTGTCTTTTTATGTAGCAAATTAATGTCCTTGGTTAAAAATTTAACTGTTTGGTTGAAACTTTATATTTCTTGTTAAAAATAAAACTATTTTGCTCAAAAGCATCGTTTTTGGTTCAAAAATGAACGGTTTTGTTAAAAATTGGTCTTGTACGTTGAGGATTTAAATGTTTTGTTAAAAAAACTTATGTTTTTACTTAAATTTAACTATTTTATTTAGTTGAAAATTAATTTTTGTGTAAAAAATCTAACAGTCTTGTTAAAAAGCCATTGTTCTGTTTAGGATGTATCATTTTAGTTGAAAATTCCTCTTTTTGGTTACAAATTCAACTATTTTGTTGAAAATTAGTATTTTCAGTTTAGAATTAAACTATTTAATATTTGGTGAAAAATTAATTTTTTTTTTACTTTAAAATTTAGCCATTTGTTTAAAGCTCGTCTTTTCAGGTAGTAAATTAATCTTTTTGATTAAAAATTCATGTTTTTAGTTAAAAATTGAACTCTTCGGTTGAAACTTAATATTATTTGTTAAAAATTCAAGCGTTCGGTTGAAACTTGATTTTTTTTTTATTGACCAATTTGGTTGAAAAGTAATCCAGAGTTTCCCTATCCAATCCAGAGGAATCTTAGATAATAAATGGTGATTCTGCATAGAGAGTTAATCCAGGGTAATCCGTTTTGAGGATTTTTTCCCCTCTCGATGAAGGTTCAAAGAAAGTACCGTCCAATGGGGTAACTTGGGACATGTAGGGTTGATTCAAACACCCCTAGATTGATAAGACAAATTACTCAAAACTGTTTCAAAAATCTGGAATCAGTTCAGTCCTTACCTGTTTTTCGATTCTGGTTAAAACGGCTGATACACTCTAAGAGGTCGATGAATTCAAAGCAAAGGCAAGAAAGAACTTGACGGCACATAATCAGTAGTCCACTCTCTTTGCACAGATCCTGGTGCAAGTCATGTAGCCAGGAAGCTGTTGGCGGCTCCCTACTGGTCGGCGGCAACTTAATATCATTATCATTCGCTAAGTGAACCTTGGCTAATCAATTCCACTACCATGCGGTGGCGCTATTCGTCCAACAAAAGATTCCTCCAATACAAGTCATCCAGTCTCTATAATCTTTAGACTAATTGTATCAGCTATGACGTTATGATGATGCTCAATTATACATTATGATTATCTTGTCTCTTGCGTAATACAATACAAAGCAGTGCTAGCTTGTGTAAATTTTTATTTAGGCTGTTGTGACGATTAGGGGCTTTATCAGATGATACGCATTATTGAAACATTTCTTACCATTTGGCTCTCGCAAATCGTAATTAGGCTTGATAAAAGTCTTATTATTGTTTGTGAAGATAAAATTCAAAACACCAAATTTAAGAAGAAGGAAAAAAGAATTATTAGGTAAAAAGGAAATGGGCTGTAAGCCCTGTACCTTATTCACCAAGAACCTTTTCTGTAGGCTGCTATTGAAAATGTAACCTAATATGCTAAACTGAACCTGATTGTAAATTTGTCTCATTTTAGGTAACTTAATACGAATTTTAATTTAGATTCTTGTGAATGCGGACGGAGAATGTATTTAAATCCGAAAACACAGCCCTGTGAGAGGGTGTTCGAAAAAAAAAGAATGAACTGTTAGAACCGGAACATTCTTGCACACGCCCCGTGACATCAGCAGAAATGAATCTCGTTCCAAGAGGTTGAGGACTTGAGGAACCAAGTCGAAGTGCATCAACCCGAATCGAAACCGCCTTAGTCGATGCAGCTCGACTGATGCGAATTGAGCTGCAACGGATTTATAATGCATCGGACACTCCCTGCCCTTGTCTTCCTTGCTTATGTATACATATACCTATAAACAGGCCTTTTCAGCGGGGAGAAACTTCAGGAATTTTCTTCGAAATGACTCAAATCGCTACCGAGCTCTATTGGTTGAAATGCATTATCTGGACTATGAGTGGATTTCTCCTCGTTGGACAGGACGGTCTAAGAGGAATCGTCCAAATCTACTGGAAAAATGCATAAGATTGTGGAGTAAACTTTGCTATTTCCAGTCCATCTTGAATTTCTTTGATGCTTCTAGAAAAGAGAGGTCATCGACTTTTTGAAAATTGTTTCAAAATGTAAACTTTGCCAGTTTCATTCCGTCTTTCATCTCTGCAATGCTTCTAGACACAAAGGTTCATCAAATGTTTAAAAATTTATTTGAATTGTGAACTTTGCCAGTTCAATTTCGCCTTTAATCCCTGCAATGCTTCTAGACACAAGGGGTCATAGACTTTTTTAAATTCATTCAGAATGTAAATTTTGACAGTTTCATTTCGTCTCTAATCTCTGCAATGCTTCTAGAAACAAAGGATCATGGAATTTTTTTAAATTTATTCACAATGTGAGCTTTGTCAGTTTCATTCCGCCTTAAAGCTTTTTAATGCTCCTAGAAAATAGGGTTCATTGACTTTTTGAAAATTTGTTCAAAATGTGAACTTTGCAAATTATATTCTGCCTTTGATCTCTCTAGTGCCTCTAGAAAAAATGAGTCATCATCTTTTTAAAAATTTGTTCAAAATGTAAACTTTATGAATTATATTCAGCCTTTGATCTCTCAAATGCTTCTAGACACAATGGTTCACCGTTTTTTTTTTTTTTTAATTCAGAATGTAAACTTTGCGAGCTCCATTCTGCCTTTGATCTCTCCAATGCTTCTAGACACAAGGGTTCATCAAATTTTTAAAAATGTATTTAAAAGGTAAACTTTGCCAGTTCTACTCCGCCTTTTATCTCTCCAATGCTTCTAGAAAAGATACGTCATAGACTTTTTACAAATTCATTCAAAATTTAAATTTTTACAGCTTCATTCGCCGTTAATCTCTGCAATGCTTCTAGACACAAAAGTTCACCAAATTTTTAAAAATTTATCAAAAATGTAAACCTTAACAGTTGCATTCCGCGTTTGATCTCTCCGATGCTTTTAGACACGAGGGTTCATCAAATCAGAAAAAAATTTATTTAAAAGGTAAACTTTGCCAGTTCCACTTCGTCTTTAATCTCTTTAATGCATGTAGAAAAGAGACGCTACTGACTTTTTAAAAATTTACTCAAAATTTAAACTTTGACAGTTCTATTCGCCTTTAATCTCTGCAATGCTTCTAGACACAAAGGATCATCAAAGTTTTATAAATTCATTCACAATATAAACTTTGCCAGTTCCATTTCGCCTTTAATCTCTGCAATGCTTCTAGACACGAGGAGTCATCGACTTTTTTAAATTCATTCAAAATGTAAACTTTGCCAGTTCTATTCCGCCTTTATGCTTCTAGAAAAGATGGGTCATCGACATTTTGAAAATTCATTCAAAATATAAACTTTGCCAGTCCTATTCTGCCTTTAATCTCTGCAATGCTTTTAGACGCAAAGGTTTATCAAATTTTTTCAAATTTATTTAAGATATAAACTTTGCTAGTTCTATTCCGCCTTTAATGTCTCCAATACTTCTAGACACGAGGGGTCATCGACTTTTTGAAAATTCATTAAAAATGTAAACTTTGCCAGTTCCATTCCGTCTTTATGCTTCTAGAAAAGAGGGGTCATCGACATTTGAAAAATTTATTCAAAATGTAAACATTGCCAGTCCTATTCTGCCTTTAATCTCTGCAATGCTTTTAGACGCAAAGGTTTATCAAAATTTTTAAATTTATTTAAAATATAAATTTTGCTAGTTCAATTCCGCCTTTAATGTCTCCAATACTTCTAGACACGAGGGGTCATCGACTTTTAAAAAATTTATTCAAAATGTAACTTTGCTAGTTCTATTCCGCTCTAAATGTCTCCAATACTTTTAGAAAAGAGGTTGTATCGACTTTTTAAAAATTTGTTCAAAATATAAACTTTGTGAATTATATTCTGCCTCTGATCTCTCAAATGCTTCTAGACACGATGGTTCACCGTTTTTTTTTTTCGAATTCAAAATGTAAACTTTGCCAGTTCCATTCCGCCTTAAATCTCTGCAATGCTTCTAGACACGAGGGTTCATCGACTTTTTAAAAATCTATTAAAAATGTAAACTTTACCAGTTTTATTTGCTTTTAATCTCTATAATGCTTCTAGAAAAGAAGGGTCATCGAGTTTTCAAAAAGTCAAACAAAATGTAAACTTTACCAGTTTCATTCCGCCTTCAATCTACTGAATGCTTCTGGAAAAGAAAGTTCATCGACTTTAAAAAAAATTGTTCAAAATGTAAACTTTGTGAATTATATTTCGCCTTTAATCTCTCCAATGCTTCAAGACACGATGGTTCAGCGCTTTTTTTTTTGCTAATTTAAAATGGAATCTTTGCCAGTTCTATTCCGCCTTTAATCTTTTCAAAGCTTTTAGAAAAAAGGGCTCACTGACTTTTTAAAAATTTTCTTTAAGATTTAAACTTTGTGAATTATATCCTGCCTTTAATCTTTGCCCTGAATCTCTCCAGTGCTTCTAGAAAAAAGGGGTCATTGACTATTTAAAAATTTATTCAAAATATAAATTCTGCTAATTCCATTTGGCCTTTAATCTCTCTGACTCTTCCAGATACGAGGGTTCATACACATTTATAAAATTCATCTAAAATCTAGACATTGACAGTTCCATTCCGTCTTTTATCTCTGCAATGCTTCTAGGCACAAAAGTTTATCAAATTTTTTGAAATTTATTTAAAATATAAACTTTTTCAGTTCTATTTCGCCTCTAATCTCTTTCATGCTTTTAGGCACGTGGTTTTATAGTGTTTTCACAAATGAATTTAAAATGTAAACTTTGTCAGTTTAATTTCGCCCATAATCTCTGCAATACTTCTAGACACAAAGGTTCCTCAAATTTTTTAAAATTTATTTAAAATGTTTAAAATGTTTATTCAAATGTTTGTAAAGCAAATAGTTGATTTTTTAAAAGAAAACATGTATTTTTTACTAAAAAGATTAATTTTCCATCTAAAAAAAAAAGAATTTTGATCCATATAGTTAAATTTTTACCTAAAAGTTATAATTTTTTAGCAAAACATTATGTAAGTATATTCTAAATTAGAAATATTAAGTTTTTCCAAAAATAATAGATTTTCAAAAAAATAGTTGATTTTTCACAAAAAAATAAAAAGTAATTATATTTTTGATTCAAATATTAAGTTTTTCAAAAGAAAAAAATTAAAATAGGTGAATTTTTAATCTGAGAGACGAATGTTTAACTAAAATGATGCTCTTCTAACCAGAGAATTTATTTGTAACATAAAACTTCAACCTTTAACTAAGGAATTCCTACAAAAAAAAATTAATTTTTAACAAAATACATAGATTTTGAACAAAAAATGTTAATTAAGAACTAAACAGTTAAATTTTCTAATAAAGCAGTTGAGTTTTAAATGCAGAAAGACGAATTTTCAACAAAACAATAAAATATTTTAACAAAAAAATTGCTCTTTCACAAAATTGTTAAATTTTCTACAAATTAGATTATTTTTAACTAAATAGTTAAATTTTGAACTAAAATTATGGAATTTTAACCATAAAGATTGATTTTTCATCTCAAAAAAAAAAAATTCAACGAAGAATATTAATTTTCAAAAATAAAAATTTTAACGAAATACATGAATTTTGAACCAAATAGTTCAATATTTAACTAAAAAAAGATAAATTCCCAATAAAAATAGAATAGCTAAATTTTCAGTGAAAAAATGATAATTTTTAACCTAAGAAAAATTTATTTTAAAACAAAAAGATACATTTTCAAACAAAAAGATTAATTTTAAAACATGACTTTTAACCAAATAGTTGAATTCTTAACTGAAAAATATAAATTCTTAATTAGGAATGAATTATTAGAATTTTTAATGATAAAGTACATTTTTAAATAGTATAAACTAATTTTGAAACAAAATAGTTCAATTTTTGACCAAACTATTTTCAACTAGAAATCAAGAATTTTTAACTAGAAAAATGGTTTTTTAAAGAAGCAGTTCAAACTGCAACAAACTCGTTTGTTGAAGAAGAAAATAATTTTCTACCAATATAGTTGAATTTTCAACTCAACCAGACAAATTTTTAAACAAAAGTGTAATTTTTACATAAAAGTGATAAGTGATTAATGAAAGATGAAATTGTAGAACTTTTAGTTAAAAAAATGAATTTTTAACCAAAAAGAAACGAACTTCCTATCGAACAAAGTAAATTTAAATTTAAGTTAAAATAAATCTATAATTAAAATTATAAATTTTTAATCAAGAATATCAATTTTTCATCTTGAAAATAAATTTTCAACAAGAAAGACTAATTTTCGACCAAAAAATACAATTTTCAACAAAATTTATGACTTTTTAACCAGATAAATGAATTTTCAACTAAAAATAAAAAAGTTACAACAAAAAATGGCATATTTAAGCTTATAGTTTGAAAAATTCTATTGCAAATTAAAAAAAAAACAATTTTTAACAAACTGGCTTAGTTTTAAATCAGAAAGATAAATTTTTTAATCAAGAATCTCAATTTCCTACCAAAAAAACTACATTTCAGCCAAATACATGAATTTTCAACTAATGAAGATAAATCATCACCAAAAATGAAATAGTTAAATTTTTATTAAAAAGTTAATTTTCACCAAAAAAAATTACTTTTCATTACTTTTTAACTCTTTTTCAATTACTTTTCAACAAAATAGTAAAATTTTCCATTAAACTATTTTTAACTAAAGTCAAAAATTTTTAAAAAGGAAAATGAATTTTTGACAGTGTAGTGCAATTTTCTACCAGGTAGATGAATTTTCTTCTAAAGAAATAGATTTTTTACTGAATTAGCTGAATATATAACCTGAGAATAAAAAACATAAATTTTCGTCTAAAAAATTTAATAACAAAAAATACTTTTAACGAAATAATTTTAAAAAATTTTGGATCACATATGGAAGTCCATTATTACATGCAAATAAATGAGCATGGATTTTTCTTGATTATAAATTAATTACTTAAATTAACTAATTTATGAATGAACTGGATTACATCTGGATTACAAGTGAATTAAACAGATTATAGAGCGATCGTTTTGGATGAAAAGTGGATTATTCTAAATTATATGGATCACAAGTGGATTATATTTGATTACAAGTGGATTACTCAGAATCATATGGATTACAAGTAGATTATACTTTATCACAAGTGGATTTCTTTGAATATTGTGGATTACATGTGGATTACTCCGAATTGAATAGATTGAAAGTAGATTACATTAGACTACAAGTGGATTACTCCGAATTATATGGATTATAAGTGGATAATACTTGATTACAAGTTGATATCTCCGAATTATGTAGATTACAAGTAGATTACTCCACGTTCTAACTATTACAGGCAGATTACTTTAAATTATATAAATCAGAAATGAATTACACTTAATTAAAAGTGGATTACTGTGAATTAGATGGATTATAAGTGGATTACTCCGAATTTATGAATCACAAGTGCATTGCACTTGATTTCAAGTGATTTACTCTGAATCATAAGGATTAAGAGTGGATTGTACTTGATGACAAGTAAATTACTCCGAGTTATATCAATTACCAATGGATTATTCCGAATTACTCGAATCGTAAATGGATTGCACTTGATTACGAGTAGATTACTCCGGATTATATGAATTACTAGTGAATTACACTTGATTACACATGAAACAATATAAATTATATGGATTAAAAGTGGATTACTCTTATTTATATGGATTATGAGTGGATTATTCTAAGTTTTATAGATCATAAGTGGATTTAATTCAAATTTTATGGATCACAAGTGTATTATACATGATTACCAGTGGAATACTGTAAGTTATATGGATTGTAAGTGGATTACACTTAATTACAACTAGAATAAACCAGATTATATGAATGACAAGTGGATTATTGCGAATTATATGGATCACAAGTGTATTACACTTGATTGCAAGTGGATCACTGTGAATGATATGGATTTCAAGTGGATTAAACTTGATAACAAGTAGATTACTCCAAAATGTATGGATTTCAAGTGGATTTTTTTGACTTACTCGTATATGGCTCACAATTAGATTACTTTAAATTCCATGGAGAGCAAGTGGATTACACTTGATTACAAGTAAATTATTCCAAATTATATGGATTAAAAGTTAATTACTTTGAGTTATAGGGGTCACAAGTAGATTATACTTGACCACAAGTAGATTATTTTTAATTATATTGATTGCAAGTGGATTGCAGTTGACTACAAGTATATTACTCTAAATGACATGGATTAAAAATGGATTACAATGGATTATTAAATTGAATTGGATTTTTAGAGTTGCTTCCCCGTCGTCTGGACTTAATTTTTTAAATTCAATTGACTAGAATTACAAAATACTTCTGTACACTAGCGCGTGCAAATTTTTTTACAGTTGAATCGTGCACGGCGCATTATGTTATTTGTGAATAGGTACACGCAACTCGCAATCTCCAGGGCGTATCCAACCCTTTTGTGCTGCAAAGTCACGTAGTCAAATCCGATAAAAGAGAACCTTTTCATAGAAGTTTAGCAAGCACAAAGAAAATTTTTCAACTTCTATAGTTGCTTCAAAAGCATATTTCAAGCACGTATTTCTCAACATCTATTACATTCTAAAAATAACGAGTGCATTTTTATCAAAAAGCTTTTACCATAATTTTTATTGTGTAACTTAGAATAAATAAAATTTTTACTTTAAGTGTGTTCGTGAATATTCAATAAAGGCTTACTTGGTCAAATTCACAAAAAAAACTGGGGTTTCTATTAAAGACAATTTATAGTTCCTGAGAAGCTGTAACAAAAGGCACTCCTCTTGCTTAAAAGGGACCCAGAGAAATTCTTCAAAGGAGACTCTAGTTAGAGATCCAAAGGAACCCAGTTTTAATGAAGACGTTTTTAAAAAAACCTATTTTTCTCTTTGCCTACTTCCAGATTTTATGGAATAAATAATAAAACTTTAAGGTAAAAGTACACATTTAATGAAATTGTGGCGAACACAAATTAATAGAGAATTAAACTATAAAATATTGTCGCAATTAGAATAGATACAATGCCTTGATAAGTATAATTTGTGGGTTATGTAAGAAACTTGTAAAATACAGTTTGCCTTGCTGACAAATTCTGTAAAACCTAACTTAACAACTCTACTTTGCAAGCGGTTGGTTTGAGAAAACTTTCTTTAACTGTCTACAATGAAACCCTTTCGGATCTCCACAGCAGTCGTTTGTGAATGCACCTTAATGTTCTTTTCAAGTGTCTCGAAAGAAACCTGTTTGGGTCCACACAAAGGTTGGTTTGTAAATGTACCTTTATGTTGATCTCTTCAAGTTTCTCTAAAGGAACCTTTTTGGGTCTACAGCGGTTAGTTTGTGAATTCAACTTCATGTTGTCCTCTTCAAATGTCTCCAAAAAAACCCTTTCCGGTCTCTACAGCAGTCGTTTGTTAATGCACCTTGATGTTGTTATCTTCAAGTGTCTTTCAAGAAAACATTTTGAGTTCCTTTTGGGTTTGTAAATGCATCTTCATGTTGTTTTTTCCAAGCGTCTCGCAAGGAACTCTTTGTATCTCTACAGTGGTTGGTTTGTGAATTCACCGTCATGTCCTTTTCAAGTGTCTCCAATAAAAGCCTTTTGGGTTCCTTTTGAGTTTGTGAATGCACCTTTATGTTGTTCTCTCTAAGTGTCTTTCAGGGAACTCTTTGTGTCTTTACAGCGGTTGGCTCGTGAATGCACCTTCATGTTGCTCTCTTCAGGTGTCTCCAAAGGATCCCTTTTGTGTTTTTACAGCGGTTGGTTTGTGAATGCACCTTCATGTTGTTCTTTCCAAGTGTCTCTCAAGGAACTTTTCGTGCCTCCACAGCGGTTGGCTCGTGAATACACCTTTATGTTTTATCTTCAAGTGTCTTTCAAGAAAACATTTTGAGTTCCTTTTGGGTTTGTAAATGCATCTTCATGTTGTTCTCTCCAAGCGTCGCTCAAGGAACTCTTTGTGTCTCTACAGCGGTTGGTTTGTGAATTCACCTTAATGTTGTCCCCTTCAAATGTCTCCAAAGGAAGCCTTTCGGGTTGCTTTTGAGTTTTTAAATGCACCTTTATGTCGTTCTCTCCAAGTATCTCTCATGGAACTTTCTGTGTCTCTACAGCGTTTGGTTTGTGAATTCACCTTAATGTTGTCCCCTTCAAATGTCTCCAAAGGAAGCTTTTTCGGTTTCTTTTGGGTTTGTAAATGCATTTTCATGTTGTTCTCTCCAAGTGCCTCTCAAAGTATTTTTTTTGCCTCTACAGCGGTTGGCTTGTAAATACACCTTCATGATGTTCTCTTTAAGTGTCCCCAAAGAAAGCCTTTTAAGTTTCTTTTGGGTTTGTAAAAGCATATTCATGGTGTTCTCTCCAAGTTTTTTTCAAGGAACTCTTTTTATGTCTCTTCTGCGATTGGCTTGTGAATGCACCTTTATATTGTTATCTTTAAGTGTCTCCTAAGAAAACATTTTGGGTTCCTTTTGGGTTGGTAAATGCATCTTCATGTTGTTCTCTCCAAGTGTCTCTCGAAGAACTCTTTGTGTCTGTAGTGCACTTGGATTGTAAATGCACCTTCATGATGTTCTCTTCAAGTGTCTCCGAAGGAAGCTTTTTGGGTTTCTTTGGGGTTTGTAAATGCATCTTCAAATGCATTTTCATGTTGTTCTCTCCAAGTGTCTCTCGAAGAACTCTTTGTGTCTGTACTGCACTTGGATTGTAAATGCACCTTCATGATGTTCTCTTCAAGTGTCTCCGAAGGAAGCTTTTTGGGTTTCTTTTGGGTTTGTAAATGCATCTTCAAATGCATTTTCATGTTGTTCTCTCCAAGTGTCTCTCAAGGAACTTTTTGTGTCTCTACAGCAGTTAAGTTGTGAATTCACCTTCATGTTGTCCTCTTTAAATGTCCAATGGAAGCTTCTTTGATTCCTTTTAGGTTTCTGAATGCACCTTTATGTTGTTCTCCCCAAGTGTCTTTCAAGGAACTATTTGTGTCTCTACAGCGTTTGGTTTGTGAATTCACCTTAATTTTGTCCCCTTCAAATGTCTCCAAAGGAAGATTTTTTGGTTTCTTTTGGGTTTGTAAATGCATTTTCATGTTGTTCTTTCCAAGCGTCTCTCAAGGAACTCTTTTTATGTCTCTACTGCGATTGGCTTGTGAATGCACCTTTATGTTGTTATCTTCAGGTGTCTCCAAAGGAACCACTTTTGGGTCTCCTCAGGTTTCTATTGGAGTTCAAGTTCTAAAAGATACCAACTTTTATTTAAAGCACCGTGCATAAATCACGTAACGTGTTTTGGGTAGGGGAATAGGGGGGGGGGGTGAGTCAAGAATTTTTTGGCTGTCTTACATGGGAACGGGGTGTGTGCAGGGACTGAGAGCGAATCCCGAGTGAGCCAAAAGTACCCCTGAAAGTACGCTCTCTGAGAGATGTACTCTGTACGAGAACTGTAGCTTGAAAGATGCGTCACCTATTCCCTCCCCGGTCGGAGTGCTCCCTCCACAAACTATTCCGGAAAAGATCCAAGCAGGGACGTCGGTACCTAAAACGAATCCCGAGA
>JAUELO010000292.1:1976340-1992124 GCA_032357855.1 Amphibolips quercusostensackenii | reverse complement strand
CTACGGATTCGTTTCAGGTCGGTTCAGAGTTTAAAACCCCAAGTGATCAAAACCTTCCACTCTTAGTCCCTGGGTGTGTGGTCAAAAACTTATTTCAAATAAGCAATTTTTTTTTAAATTCAACTTTTTCGTTAAAAAGTTATCCTTCATATTTAGAAATTTTACTTTTTGTTGAATATTCGTCTTTCTGACTTCAAAATTCAATAATGTTTTTGCATTTTTTCTGTTACTAAAAAATTTTGTTTGGTTAAAAATTAACTATTTTATTGAATCTTCGTCTGTTTGATTGGAAGTTTTTTTTTGTTCTTTATAGAAATTTTATATTTTTCAATCTGGAAATTAACTCTTTCATAAAAATTCATCTGTTTTGTAAAAAAATCGTATTTTCGGAATGATAATAAAACATCCTGTTAAAAAACTCTAATATTGAGTCAAAAGTTAAGCTACTTCGTTAAAAATTTATTTTTTTGTTAAAGATTAATTATTTTAGTAAAAATATAATTTTTCTGGTTGGAAATTCAATTTTTTTGTTGAAAATTCCTTTCGCTTTTGCATTAAAATTAATTTTATTCCATAAAAATTTTCCACTTTTAGTAAACAATTAAGTATTTTGTTGAAAATTCATTTTTTTGTAGCAAATAATTACTTTTGAATGAAAATGTAACTATCTTGTTAAAATTTTATGTCTTTTGTTAAAAATTCGCCGTTTTGAGTAGAAAATTAATTTTTCCTCGTGAAAATTGCAATTCTTGATTAAAATAATTCTTTTTTATATTACGATTCAAGTCTTGTGTTTAAAATTTGTCTTTATTATTTAAATTAAATCAAATTAAGTTATTTAAATTGCAACTTTATTTGATTAAATTCAAACCTTTTTTGGTTTAAATATCAACCATTACGCTTTCTGTTAAAAATTTTTCTTTTTATCCTAAAAATACATTTTTTTGACTATAAATTGATCTGTTTAGTTGGAAATTCAACAATCTACTATAAAAATCAACTATTTGGTCGAAAGTCAAACTACTTTGTTAAAAATTGATTTTTGTATGTGAAGATTCGTTTTGCTTTTGGTTAAACATTAAATTTTTTTAAAGGAAATTCAACAATTTTATTTTTCTTGAACAAAATTTAACAATTTTATTTTTTGTTAAAAATTTATCAATATCAGCAGAAAATTTATTTATTTTGTTAAAGATTCATCTGTTTTGGTAAAAAAATTAATGCCTATGGTAAAAGTTTAATTTGTTTTAATTGAGGATTTAAGGCTTTTGTTACCAATTCGTTTTGTTTTAAATTCAAGTAATTTTTCTATGTTAGCAAATAATTGTTTTAACTAAAAGTTTAACAATTTAGTTGAAAATTCAACTGTTTTACAGAAAATTTGTATTTTTGGCTCAAAAATTTGACAATCTGCTAGAAAATTCAACTATTTGGTCAAAAGTTGAAATATTTTGTTGAAAATTTATTGTTTAGTTGAAGATTCTTTTCGCTTTTGGTTGAAAATCAATTTTTTTAAACGAAAATTTAATTATATTATTGTGGTGTAAAATTTTTTATTTTTAGTTGAAAAAATCATGTCAAAAATTTATCTTTTATTGAAAATTGATCTTTATTAGTTGAATTTCCCTATTCTTGATTAAAAAAAAAATATTTTTTTTGTTGAAAATTTAACTGTTAAGTTATAAATTAACTTTTTTACGCAAATTTAACTGTTTTGTGAAAAATGCCTTTTTTTTAGTCAGCATAATTTTCTTTTTCAATAAAAATTTAACTACTTCACTTTTTGTTTAAAGATGATCTTTCCAAGTATAACAATTTATTTATTTAGTTGCAAATTTATGTTATTTTTCTGAAATTCGACTTTTTTTGTATAAAATTAATCTTCTTGATTTGAAATTAAACATTTTGAATGAAAATGTTTTTCTTTATTAACTGAAAAATCTTTTTTGGCTAAAATTTCAACTCTTGTTAAAAATTCTTCATTTTTATTTAAAAATATCATCTCTTTTGGTAGAAATTGCACTTTTTTTGTTAAAAAGGCAACCACTTGTTTGAAAGTCTAACTATGTTGTTAATTTATAAGAAACAATAAGATTTGACTAAAAGCCTTTTTCCATCCAAATCGTCTCACGTTTTTTTTGGTTAGTCCCTAAATAAATTCAAGACAAATATTTGTGGGCCTGTGAACATTTTTCTTTTACTAATATGGACTCAAAATCACTATATAAATTTAATTACAACCAGAGATAATCTGTGGCTGCATTAGACTTTATGAGAATACTCAGATTTGCCTAAATTTTTGGCCAGGGGAGAGGAAAACTGCAAAAAACCACCTCCTAAGTTCAGCTGGTTTCTCGACAGTCGAGTTTGACACACTAGTTCTCGGTCAATGGCACACAAAGATTACCCTCATATCACTCTTCACGTCAGGATGTTATTAAAGAGAATGTAATTATTTCTCGCGCGTGCTCGCAAAACTGAATTTTTATTAACGCATGAATCGCATTACTACCTTATCGAAGCGCCTTCTCCTCAAAACTTGAATTGCTACTCAACTTGGTATCTCATACATGAAATGTGTTTAATAAGTGATTTTCATTAAATAAATTTTAAAAAGGCTAAAAGGTTCGCCAAGTAATTATTAGTTCATTAGCCATACAGATTGGTTTATTGATTTTAATGAGCATCGTCGTTGTCCTCTTTTTTTTTAATTGCAAGACTTTCGTTCAGGATGCGTAATTAATTTCACATTAATGGTCTTGTAGCAATACGTCGCGATGCGTACCTCTTTTTTAATTATGAACAATATTGCTGTAATTTATTGTAAATTACTGTAAATTTTGATTTTCAATCCACATCAAAATAGTATTCAGGAATGTTCATTAAAAAAAACTTCACAAATTGTACTGCTAAGTGGAGCGGCTTCATTTATTTTGTGCTTAAGTTATTGTCAATGAATTGGTTAATTTTAATCAAATTTAATGTAAATTCTATTTAAAAAAGAGTTGAATTTTTAACGATAAAGGTGGTAGTTAATATTTTGATTAAGAATATTTTAATTTTAAATCAAAAATAGTTAAATTTAACCAGAAAATATGACTTCGTCAAGAATAGCTCAATCTTTAACGAGAAATACGAATTTTTAACCAAGAAGATACATTCTCAACAGAAATGATGAATCCGCAAACAAAAAATGAATTTTTAACAAATTAGTTTGACTTTAAATCAGGCAGTTGAATTTTCAACCAAAAAGATTAATTTTTAATAAGAAAGGTTACTTTTTCACGAGAAAGATTAATTTTCTACCAAATAGTTAAGCTTTCTAAAAAAAAATTAAATTTTCACCAAATAGTTTAATTTTCTTTTTAAATAGTTGAATTTGCAATACAAAAGATGAATTTTTAACCAGGAGGATTAACGTTCTACGAAAATATGAAATAAATAAGTTTCAATAAAATAGGAACATTATCAACTAAACGTTGCATTCTTTTGCCAAAAAGTTAAAATCTTTACCCAAAGAGACTAAATTTCAATAAAAAAATTATTTCAATAAAAAAGATTAATTTTCAGAAAGTAGTTCATATTTCAACCAAGTACTTGAATTTTCAACAAGGAGAAATAACGTTCTACCAAAAAATGAAATAAATAAGTTCCAATAAAATAGAAACATTATCAACCAAACAGTTGCATTCTTTTGCCAAAAAGGTAAAATCTTTACTAAAAGAGAATAAATTTTAATGAAAAAATTATTTCAATAAAAAACATTGATTTTCAGAAAGTAGTTCATATTTTAACCAAGTAATTGAATTTAGAACCAAAAAATGATTTTTCAATCAAAAATTTAAAAGTTGAATTTTCAAAAAAAAATTATTTAAGATCACTTACGGTTCATTTCACACAAAAAAGAATAATTTCCAATAAAATAGTTAAATCTTTAACACGCGGAATAATTTTTAACAAAAAAGTTGCGTTTTAACCAAAAAACAATAAATTTTCACGAAAATAGTTGAATTTTTAAGCCAAAAAAACGAATATTAAACAAAACGGTGCAAGTTTTGGTAAAGAACGATAACTTTTTGACCAAAGTGTTGCATTTTCAATAAAAGTGTTAAGCTTTTAACCAAATAATACAAAATTTCAACAAAAAATATAATAGCAAAGTTTTTAATAACAAAAAAATTAACTTTTAACAAAAATTACCTAGATTTTTGCATTAGGTTCTATTAAATCTAGGGGGGGGGGGTTGTAACTTTTTTATTTACATTTCCACTACCGCCACTTATAGGACATTTACGCTATTTTTTTTTAAATTTTTGTGACAATTAAAATTTCCAAAAAAAGGATAACCAACTCAAATTTCGAAAAAAGAAGGAAATTTCTTGAAAACAGTAAAAAAAATTATTAAAAAAAAAGATGGTTAGAGTGTAGTCTTTCATGTCTATACTTTTACTTCTCCAAGAAAGTTTTGTCTCAAGAAAGTGGAGAGAAGGATGACATTTATCGTTTCTGAAAAACGATTTGAGTCGCTCGCGCGCGATATTATGCAGAGACTTGAAAGAATTTACCGACAGCGCAAATACGTGTAATCGAGACTGATTTGATGTTGCAAATTGATTTTGGGGAGCTTCTGAAGCGGAGGAATTTATGTCTCGTAACAACTACATTAACACGTACCGCGATCTAATTACGCAATTGAAAATAATCGGTTGTGCTAAAAATCCCTTCCATCCTAAACCTGAGCGGAATACTAAGAGACACCCTCTGGCGTTTCTCAATTCGCAAAATACACCGAATACAAATTACTTTATTTGCAGTAAATTTGAATATTTACTTGTCAATTTTATCACGTAACTGTTTCACTCTTCGAATCAGGATTCGATGTGAATTGCGCTCAAGGTCTTTTTACTAGTATAAGGTGCATTTCGACTTGAAAAATCTGCCAGAATCTTCCACCTGAGTGAGTTAATAGGCAGGGGCATTTCTAGACCGCAAAACCTGCCTTACCGACTTCGAAAATATTCTTCAGCTGAAGTGATTCGTGTCCGTGCTAAGTTTCTAGAGTGTTCTCCAAGGGTCCCAATGACTTCCGAAAATTATGTTGCAGAATTTTAAGAGACAAATTTGCGTAAACAACTTCAAGGTCATTTATTATCTCAGTTAAGCATTTTCCGTAAAAACTTTTAGGTTACATTTTGATTTTTTCTTGTT
The DNA here is from genome assembly GCA_032357855.1 of Amphibolips quercusostensackenii. NCBI lineage: Eukaryota > Metazoa > Arthropoda > Insecta > Hymenoptera > Cynipidae > Amphibolips > Amphibolips quercusostensackenii. The sequence continues at coordinate 1,986,916 of JAUELO010000292.1, read as the reverse complement.
TTCCTTATCACTATATATCGCAGTAGAAGATGCAAGGACAAATTAATTATCTACTAAAACGGTTTAATTTTGAACCGAAAAATATTATTTTTTTAAAAACAGTTTAATTTTCAACAAAAACATTAATTTTTAATCCAAAAGGTTTGCTTAAAAAATCCCTCAGAATTTGATATTTATTAAAAGTACATATGCATGAGCGTTCCTTGACCACGAAATCTACCTTACCGACTTCCAGAACATTCAGAAGGGCCCTGATGACGTTAGAAAATGATACTGCACAATTGTGAGAGACGAATTTGCGTAAACAACTTAATGGTCATTCATTGTCTTAATTAAGCATTTTGCGGAAACACTTTCAAAGTTATATTTTGATTTCTTTTGTTTTTACTATTACTATATAACGCAGTAGAAAATGCAAGGAAAAATTAATTATCTACCAAACCGTTTTGATTTTAAACCGAAAAATATGATTTTTTAAAAAAGTTAAATTTTTACTAAAAAGTGAAATCATCATGAGAATAGTTGAATTTTTAACAAAAAAATTGATTTTTACCTCAATAGGTTTACCTTGAGAATCCCTCAAAATTTTTCATTCAATAAAAGTTAATATGCAGGAGCGTTTCTAGACTACGAAACCTACTTTACCGATTTCGAGCATATTCTGAAGGGCCCTGATGACGTCAGAAAATGATACTGCGTAATTGTGAGCGACGAATTTGCGTAAACAACTTCAAGGTCATTTATTATATCAGTTAAGCATTTCGTTAAGATTATATTTTGATTTTTTCTCGTTTTCCTTATAACTATAAGATGCATCAGAAAATGCAAGTACAAATCAAAACAGTTGATCAAATATTTCAATTTTCAATTAAAATATGCATTCTTTTGGCGAGAAGTTTAATGTTTTATCAAACAGCACGGATTTTCAACAAAATTGTTGAATTTTAAAGTCAAAAGGATAAACCATGCTCAAAACAATTGCATTTTAAACCTGGAAATTTTATTTTAACAAAAAAGTTGATTTGCCACCAAAAAGTTTAATTATTATGAAAAAAGTTTAATTTTTAACAACAAATTTAATTATTTACTTAATAGTTTTACTTTGAGAAACCCTTAGAATCTTTCATTTTAGTAACTAGATAGTCAGGAGCGTTTCTGGACCGCGAAACCTACCTTACCGACTTCGAGAACATTCTGCAGCTAAAGTGGTTCGTGTCCGTGCTAGTTTTCTAGAATGTTTTTAAAAGGTCCGGATGACGTCAAAAAATTAAAGTGCGCAATCGTGACAGGTTAATGTGCGTAAACAACGTCAAGGTCATTTATTATCTTAATCGAGCATTTTACAGAAACACTTTTAAGGTTATATTTTGATTTGTTCTTGCTGTTTTCATAGCTATAGCATTCAGAAGAAAATATAAAGACAAATCAATATAGGTAACCAAATAGTTAAATTTTCAACTAAAAAGATTAATTTTCCAGCAAGAAGATTAATCTTCTGCCAAAAAGAACGCTTTTCAACAAAATTTTTAAAAATTTTGAGTCTTAAATTATATTTTTGGTTTGAAATTGATCTGTTCAGTTGAGAATCCTACTGTTTGGTTAGAAATATTATGATTTTTTTCAAAGTAATCTTTTGTCGCAAGAAGTTCAGCTACTTGGTTTAAAGTTGAACTACATTGTTGAAAATTTCTTTCATTGGTTTTATATTCACATCTTTGGTAGAAGTTGTAGCTATTCCGATTTTAGAAAATTAATTTTCTGGATTGAAAAATCATCTTTTGGGTTAAACTCTTTGGTTGAAAATTAATTTTTTTTTAAAATTTATCATTTTAGTTGCAAATTAATGTTTTTTTGTTAAAAATGTAACTATATGAGTGAAAATTCGGTTTTTTTCGTTGACAATTAATTTTGTTAACTAACAATATAATTTCCGTTTTTGGTTGAAAATTGATATTTTTTATTAAAAATTGATACTTTTGATTAAAAATTGATGTATTTTGTTAAAAGTTTGTCATTTTTGGTCGAAAATTAATCTTCTTGGTTGAAAGATCATCCTTTTTTTATAAAAATTTAGCTTTTTGGTAGAAAATCTAAGTTTTTGTTGAAAAATCATATTTTTCTTTTAAATATTTAAACAGTTAAACAATTTTATGGAAAATCAATGTATTTTGTTAAATTTTTTTTTGTGAAACAAACTATTTTTGATGGAAAATTCATCTTTTTGGTTAAAAATTCAACTATAAGGTTAAAAAAATTTATCTTTTTGATTTAAATATTCATTAACTTAGTTAGTGTGTTTAAAAGTTTATATTTTTTAAGATTCCCCTCCTTGGTTGAAAATTGAGCTGCTTTTTTTTAATGATCTTTCGGGGTAAAAAATTACCTTTTGGGTTGGACTCTTTTGTTAAAGTTTTATTTGTGTAAGATCATCATTTTAGTTAAAAATTTATCCCGTTGTTTAAAAACGTAACTGTTTTTATGAAAATTCATTTTCCAACTAAAAATGTAATTATTTTATTGTTGATTGAAAATTGATATTTTTTATTGTAAATTCATCTGTTCTAGTTGAAGATTTATGTAATCTGTTCCAAATTCCCTTTTTTTGTTCAAAACTCAATCTCCTTTGTTGAACATTCATCATTTATGATTAAAAATGCAACGATCTGGGCCTAAACAAATCTGGTTCGATTGATGATTCAACAATTTGGAAGAAAATTAAACTATTCAGGTAAAAATTAACTTTTTCGGTAAAAATTCAACTATTTTCATGATAATTTACCTTTTTTGAAAAAAATTATTTGTTTTGTTAAAAAAAAATAATATTTTGGGCTTTGAAATTCAACCGTTTTGTATGTGATTCCTTTTTTTTGCCTCCAAATTTGAACAATATTGTTGAAAATAGTATATTTTTTAAGAAAATAAATCTTCTTGCTAGAAAATTAATTTTTTTGCTTGAAAATATTAGTGTTTGTTTAGAAATCATCTTCTCAATCAAGCATTTTGCGTAAACACTTTCAAGGTCATATTTTGATTTGTCCTTGCATCTTCTACTGCATTATATAGTTACCAGGCGTGCAAGAGAAAATGAAAATATAACCTTAAACGTGTTCACACAAAATGCTTAATTAAGACAATGAATGACCTTGAATTTGTTTACGCTAATTCGTCTCACGATTGCGCAGTATCATTTCTTGACGTCATCATCGTCGTATGAGAACATCCTAAGAACTTAGCATGGACACGAACTACTTCGGCTACAGAATGTCCTTGAAGTCGGCAAGGTAGGTTTCTTCGCCAAGAAATGCCAGAAATTGTCCAGCAGTGCTCCTTGTTTTCTAACAGTCCCAATTCAACAGAAATGAATAAAATGTGTAGATCTTGAAAGCTTTTACAGTTTTTTTTGCCTGAAGAAAGGAAAAAGTTGTTCCTGGTCCCTCCGCGATATTCAAATGTACCGTATGGCTGAGGGACGTTGTTGCAGGAAGTCGCGAATGGTCAAGTAAAACCTGTTTGATTAAAAAAAGAATGTCACTTACTGTAGGGACTCTAACAGCTATGGGAAACGGGACCTTTTTCCAAGCGGCATTGGTACTAATGGCGGAATATAGATATGGCGCCGCGTCGCGTTCGCCACCAGATATCTAAGAAAAGCCGATTAAAATGGCAAAGACACGCTGTTTTTCACTGCCGGTGCCTTTTCTGAAAGCCTCTTAAGGAAGGTCGAAGAAGCGCACAATGAGCGTGTGCCGGACTCGAAATGACACTCGAGCTCCGACCGGTTCGTTTGCGATCACAAATTTTAGATAGAGATCCTTTTTTTTTAAAAAAAAAGGTCACTGGTTTTACCCAACAATAACAATCTCAGGTTAACGAAACCGACCCAGTTACCCTAAGAAGTGGAATGGGATTCACCAACGGACCTTAAAATGGTTCTACCCAAATTTGTAAGGATTTAAAAATATTTGCAGGATTTAAAAATATATTTAAAGGATTTTCAGGAATTAAAAAGTATTCTAACAGATCCTGGGGAATTTAAAAGTATTGCAAAAGCATGTCCACAGCTTTTGAAGGAATTCAGAACATTTTTAAAGATTTTCATTATTTTTAGGAATTTTAAAGGGTTTCCAGATTTTGAGCCAGGTTGAGGAGTTCGAAAAATTTTAAGGGATTCTAAGAGATTTAAACAATTTTATGGAATTGTATGGATTGCTTATTTATTTCAAATGTTTTGGGGTATTTCAAATATTTTTAAAGGACTTCAGTGAATGGTAAAGATTTCAGATGATTTTGTAGGACTTCAGATGATTATTAAAGAATTTTTGTTGATATAAAAAATTTATAAACAGTGTATAATATTTCCACAAGTTGCAAAGAATTTTACAATGAAGGGATTTTGAATGATTTTAAAGACTTGAAGAGATTTTGAAAGTTTTTAGGAAATTAAAAGTGATTTTCATTATTCAATTCGGTTTTGAAGAATTTACTCAAATTCCCTAAAAATTTAAAGATTTCCCAGAATTTATCAGTTTTCAGGATATTTAAAAGGTCCCAAAGAATTTTCACTACAATATTGTCTAATAAGCCTAAGTTAATTTGAAAATGTTAATTTTATAAAAATATATTAAAAAACCTCAAATTTTGAAGTTTTCGAAAAATTGAAATAACTGTAAAAATAACAACAATTTTTTAAGGTCTCATTTTATTTATATTTTTAGAATTATTGCCCTTGATTCTACCCTAGGGTCAAACTTTGTGCAAAAAAATCACAAAATTTTAAATAATAATTGTATTCATCACGTGTTAAAAAAAAATTCAAAACCGTATTTTTATGAATATATCCTAAATTAATTAAAATATGATAAATAATGATGTTACAAACATTGTTTTATGTATTTAAACATTTTTAAAATTTTTTGATTTTTCAAATCAGGATTGACCCTAGGAAAGAATCTAGAAAAAAAGTTATAAAAATATCTTTATGATAACAAAAAATGTGGAAACTTACATTTGAAATCAAACCAAGAATTTCAAATTTTTTATATTTTTTTCAGGGTTATTCCAATTTTTATTGCGTCTTATTGATTTAAAAATTTCACTACTTTAGTTGAAAGTGCAAACATTTTGCTAAAAATTAACATTTTTGTTACAATTTATTAATTTGGTGAAAAATAAACATTTTGTTGAAAATTCGTATTACCGGTTTGAGAATTCAATTGTATTGTAGAAATTTCTTTTTTTGTTTAAAAACTAATTTTTAGGTTGTCAATTCAACTATTTTGCAAAAAATGTAACTTTATTTAATTATTTTCATTGCTTATGAATAAAAATTTATTTATTTGATTAAAAATTCATCTATTTTGTTGAAAATGCATCCATTTTGATAGAAATCAACTTTTTACTTATAATTAAACAATTTGATAGAAATTTACACTATTTGGTTAAAAATTTGTTAAAAATATTTTTATAACTGAAAATTAAAACATTCTATTTTTATTAAAAATTCATCATTAATAGTTGAAAAATTAACTTTTAGGTTAAAAATCCATGTATTTTGTTTAAAATTCATATTTTAGATTGAAAATTTAAATATTTGTTTCAATATTTATATATTTTTTTTAAAATGCAAGCATTTTGTTGAAAATTAGCTTTTTGGTTATAATTTAACAATTTGGCAAAAAGTTAAACTATTTGGTCGAAAATTCTTTTTTTTTATAAATTTTTTTTTAAACTGAAAACTAAAATATTATATTTTTTATTAAAAATTTATTATTAATAGTTAAAAAATCAACTTGTAGGTTAAAAATACATGTATTTTGTTTAAAATTCATCTTTTGGATTGAAAATTTTACTATTTTGTTAAATATTTATATATTCTGTTAAAAATGAAACCGTTTTACTAAAAATCATCTTTTTGGTTATAATTCAACAGTTTGGTAAAAAATGAAACTGTTCAGTTAAAAATTCTTTTTTTTATGAAATTTTTTTTCTGAAAATTAAAATATTCTATTTTCCATTAAAAATTCATTACTAATACTTGAAAAATCAACTTTTAGGTTAAAAATCTATGTATTTTCTTTAAAATTCATCTTTTAGATTGATAATTTAACCATTTAGTTAGATATTTATATATTTTTTAAAAATCCGACCATTTTCTTAAAAATCAGCAGGTTGGTTATAATTTAACAATTTGGTAGTAAATTAAATTATTTGGTCAAAAAATTTTTTTTCCATGAATTTTTTTTTTAAACTAAAAATTGAAATATTTTATTTTTTATCAAAAAATCAATATTTATAGTTTCAAATTCAGCTTTTAGGTTAAAAATCGATGTATTTTGTTCAACATTTATCATTTGTGTTAAAAATTTATCTGGTTAAATATTTATCTATTTTGTTAAAAATCCAACCATCTTCTTAAAAATCAGCATTTTGGTTATAATTCAACAATTTATTAGAAAATTAAATTATTAGGTTAAAAAAATTTTTTTTAATAAGTTTTTTTAAAGTGAAAATAGAAATATTTTATTTAAAAAAAAAAATCAATATTTATAGTTGCAAATTCAGCTTTCAGTTCAAAAATTGATGTATTTTCTTTAATATTTATCATTTGCGTTAAAAATTTATCTAGTTAAATATTTATCTATTTTGTTAAAAATCAGCGTTTTAATTATAATTCAACAATTAATTAGAAAATTGAATTATTAGGTTAAAAAAATTTTTTTTTTAATGAATTTTTTTAAAGTGAAAATTGACATATTTTAATTTTAAAAAAAATCAATATTTAAAGTTGCAAATTCAGCTTTTAGTTTAAAAATCGATGTATTTTGTTTGAAATTTATCATTTGTGTTGAAAATTTATCCGTTTAAATATTCATCTATTTTGTTAAAAATCCAATCATTTTCTTAGAAATCAGCATTTTGGTTATAATTTACCAATTTGGTGGAAAGTTAAATTATTTGGTTGAAAATTCGTTTTTTTAATAATTTTTTTTTTTTTTTAAACTAAAAATTGAAATATGCTATTTTTTATCACAAATTCATTAATTATAGTTGCAAATTCAACTGTTAGATTAGAAATCAATGTATTTTGTTTAGAATTTATTAAAATTAAAATATACTATTTTCTATAAAAAATTCATTATTTATAGTAGGAAATTAAATTTTCATGTTTAATTCGATGTCTTTTGTTTAAAATTCATCTATTTTGCTGAAAACACAACCATTTTCCTAAAAGTCGTCTCCTTTGTTAGAATTTAACAATTTGGTCGAAAATAAAACTATTTAGTTAAAAATTTATAAAAAAAAATTTTCAACTAAAAATTGAAATATTATATTTGTTATTAAAAAATTCATTATTTATAGTTAAATATTCAAGGTTTAGCTAATAAGTATATTTATTTTGTTTAAAATATATCTTTTTGGTTTAAAGTTTAATTATTATATTAACTATTACTATTTTTTTGAAAATGCAATATTAGAAGAAAAAAATTTATTTTGAAAAACTTTCTTATTTTTGTTAAAATTTAACAATTTGGTAGAAAATTAAACTATTTTGTTGAAATTTAACTTTTCTGTTAAATATTTATATTTTCTGGTTGAAAATTCAACAATTTTGTAAAAATTTCTTTCTTTGCCTAGAAATGTATCTCTTTGAGTTAAAGATTAAACTATTTGTCTGAAAATGCTTTTTTTTTGTTGAATTCAACTGTTTATAATTTAAAATTCAAGTCTTTTTTTTGTGTTGAAAATTCGTCTACCTAGCTGTGTTGAAATTCTCTGCTAAAATTTATTTTGTTGTTGTTGAAGATTAATCTTTTTCGTTGAAAATCCATTTCTTTTGTGAACGAATAATCGTTTTGGTTAAATATATATTTTATTTTGTTGAAATTTTTTTAAACCTCAAAATGGAAAATTTTCATTTTTTTATCAAAAATTGATTGTTTTGAGTTGAAAATTCAACTACTTGGTTGAGAATTCATGTATTTTGTTGAAAATTTATCTCTCAAATTTGAAGATTCAACTACTTAATTCAAAATTCGTATTTTTTGTTGAATTTAATTGTTTATAATCTAAAATGTGGGTCTTTTTGTTTGAGAATTCGACTACTTTGCTGTGTGTCAATATACACTTTTAAAATTTATTTTTTGTTCAAAATTTAACTGTTTGGTTCAAAATTCATCTATCTTGGTTACAGATTCAACTATTTCGTCAAAAGTTCGACTATTTGTTTAATAAAATTGTTTGTAATTTAAAATAAAAATTTTTTCTAGTTGATAAGTCGACTACTTCGCTGAGGTTTGAGCTACTGGGCTGAGTTTTGAACTACTTGGCTGAGAGTTAAACTACTTTCTCAAAAATTTATTTTCTTTTTTCCAGGATTCCTCTTTCTGCTTAGAACTTTTTTCATTTTGTTTAATTTTTTTTAACTGAACATTTAAATATTTCTATTTTAATTGAAAATTGATAGTTTTTTTATTAAAAATTCAACTATCTGGTTGAAAATTCATCTCTGAGGCTAAAAATTTAACCACTTGGTTAAAAATTTATTTATTTTGTTTAAAATAAATATATTCTCAACTAAAGTCTCAAGCGTTACGTATTGACTTCATTATGGTACCTATTCATTAATTTTTATAAGAGGAAATATTTTCTTTCTATTTCCCCATTTTTGTGTAAAATTATCCTATTCGGCCTATTTTGAGAGCTGGCATTTTAGGCTGTGAAGTCTGTAATAATTTTCTCTACTGCTGTAGATATTCCAATGAAGACAATTATACTAATGGCGACACAAGTTATCTCTTATAATCTCCACGAAGTCGTGAGTTGTTATAGCGGGATTTCCTCGCTGGTAAATGTGACATCTCAATCTACGACGTGGCATAGTGCACAACCGGATTAATAATGTAAGATTGTCGGCATTCTGTGGGTCTCCATATACTGCTAAGTGTTTGCGAACGCTACTCGTGATACTTGCCAGCCTTTTTTATCGCACTGGTACATTACCTGGAAAAGGCTTATATTTTATTTATTTATTTATTCTATTTATACCTTTATAGGTTTTTATATATATCCGAATACTACATTCTCAATAAGACTTTAGGTCATGCCTGACACTCAATCCACTAGCTGTTCCACACAGGAGATTGACCTAACACTCAATCTTTTAAGGGTCCACGAAGGAGATCGTCAGACATAAATTCTTTGACTTGGCCCTACTTTCCGCAATTAGCTCGAATAGCATACTCTCAATAAGACTTTAGGATATGCCTGACACTTAATCCTGAAGGGTTTCACAGAGGAAATCGACAGACATTAGATATTTGAGGAAACCCTGCTTTCCCCTATTATTTTAAATAGCCCACTCTCAATAAACGTTTAGATTATAACTGACACTCAATCCTCTAGGAGTTTTACATAGAAGATCGACAGATATTAAGCCTTCGACTAAACCCTACTCTCCGCAATAAACCCGAACAGCCCACTCTTAATAAGCCTTCGGATTATGCCTGACACTCAATCCTCTAGAAGTTCTACACAAGACATCGACAGATTTAACCCTTTGACTAAACCTAACTCTTCCCAATTATTTCAAATAGCTTACTCTTGATAAGCCTACAGATTATGCCTAACACTCAATCCTCTAGACATTAGCCGTTCGACTAAACCCCACTTTTCACAATTATGCCGAAAAACCACTCTCTGGAAGCCTTAAGTTTACGCCTAACACTCACTCCTGTAGGGATCTTACACAGGAGATCAAAAGACATTAATCCCTTGACTAAAATCCACTTTTTTCAATTACCCCGAATGCCCTACTCTTAAAAAACCTCTAAACTATGCCGGACACTCAATCTTCTAGGAGTTCCACACTAGAGATCGACATGTATTTATCCTTAGATTAATCTCTACTTTTCTCGCCTATTCCGAATAGTCTACTCTTAATAAGCCGTTAGACTATGCCTCACACTCAATTCTCTAGGGGTTCCTCACAGGAGATCGACAGACAATAATCCTTGGACTAAAACCCTCTTTTTCCAATTATTCCGAATGCCCCACTCTTAATAAACCTCTTAATTATGCCCGACACTCAATCCTATAGAGGTTTTACACAGAAGATCCGCAGACATTAATCCTTTGACTGAAACCCACTTCTTTCAATTACCCTGAATGTCCCACTCTTTCAAAACCTCTAAATTATGCCGGACTTTCAATATTCTAGGGGTTCCACACTAGAAATCGACAGAGAATAGCCCTTTAACTAATCTCCACTTTTCCAAATTATCCCGAATAGCCCATCTATTCTCAGTAAGCCTCCAGATTATGCCTAACACTCAATCCTCTAAGAGTTCCACACATGAGATCAACAAATATTAACTCTTTGACTAAGCCCTACTTTCCTCAATTATCCCGAATACCGCACTCTCAAAAAGGTTTGCATTATGCCTCACACTCAATCCTCTAGGGATTCCATACAGAAGATCGACAGACATTAATCCTTTGACTGAAACCCACTTTTCCCAATTACCTCGAAAGCCTAACTCTCAATAAACCTCTCAATTATGCCCGGCACTCAATCTTC